>JAMKCH010024654.1:0-19994 GCA_023653785.1 Ophioderma brevispina | reverse complement strand
GGGGTGGGCCTCTTTGCCCCGCCCGCGTCTTTACGCGGGTCCGCCTTGCGCTTCTCCGGCTCCCCCTCGGAGCCCCTCAGTTGTTCGCGAGCTGTAGGCCTTGTCCTCCAGGGCCCTTTGTTCCAGGCCTATGTCACACTCCTGTCTCCTTCAGAGCTCTTTCTCTCACCTATTCCTAGGCTTGGGGTTCTCTCGGCGGGATTCGCGGCTCTGGCTATCCTCCAAAAAAAACTTTGGCCAGGTCCTTTGAACACATTATAAAGTCCTGAGGTCCTCTTACTCACCACTGGTGTACTCCACTATCTGGGTGAGGTATTGGCTTCCTGACTTTTAGAATCTAGATTTCCATTGTTTTTTGGGCTCTGGCGTTTGTTTGGTCTACTTTGACTGCATCCTATGGCTGCTCTGAAATAGCATGGCGTGCCACCTCCGCTGAGTGTGCTAGTCTGGTGTTAATTGAAATTATTCATTCAACTGGGGTTAATGCATATATTTCAGTCAACATTGGTGTAAAGAAATCAGTTCAGTGTAATATTTTATTCAAAAACACATGATGTTTTATAGAATCATTTAACTAAGGCCTGATTTCCTTTCCAATGTTGATTCCCCGCTTCCGGACCCGCCCCACAGCATGATATTTTCACGCTCCGCTGGGTTTTGAGGCCAAACGGAATGTAAGGAAAAGCTGGTCGACAGGGTGTACCTGGGTCACTTGGTCAGAACATTTCATCCACCTTTTATTAGGGTGGTTTTTATGGTAATTTGGGGCATTCCACTTCGCAGAAGGGAAAATGCATATATTTCAGTCAACATTGGAAAGGAAATCAGGCTTCAGTTAAATGATTTATAAAACATAATGTGTTTTTGAATAATTTCCTTCGTAAATGTAATTATTTTGCAGATCCATTGCCATTTAAAATTGATGAAAGTGGTACAATCACTGGCATGATTTTGGACAGAGAAACAAAGAGTCAATATACATTTACTGTTGTGGTAAGTATCAAGTGATGATGCTGTTGTGCATGGGAACCCTTATAATCTGCTAGACTAGTAAGAAATCTATTGGGGTCTTATCTATACTCTGTCCAGCTAGAAGTATGAAGTAGTGACGCGGGCATATATATTGAACTGACTTTCAACGCGCGCATAGGTAAAGCACAAGCGCACTGCAACTGAAAGGCGCCACTTGATGTACGCGCGCGTCTTCACTTCATACTTCAGACGAGACAAAGTATATATGTAATCACTATACTACACAATATATGAATTCCTCAAAAATCTCTCTTTCCCACCCCACCTTTAAGAATCAATATTAAGCACAGTAGTGATTAGGGCATTGCAAATTCTACCATCAAAACTTTTCCCATAATGTTGCCCCATAAAGCAGCTGCTTCAAATTATATCTATGTACATACAGTGAGAGTTATATTTGCTCCACCTTTAGGCCGCACGATAGCCATTGTAAACCCACAGTTATTCAAGATTAAGTATAGGTAGCCCTGCAGAAAATCTCTGATTTCACTTAATAGTAAAGATCAAATTTTACCAAAGAAAATTTAAACTATGTGTTTGCTGAATATGGCAATTGTAGCATAACATTGAGACTCTCCAAGTGCATTTCATTTCCACATATTAACATAAATTCAGGAGCATGAATATGAACAAGTACTTTCCAAGAGAACAGTGGCAGTTCAGGAGACTGAAAGCTAGCATTGTAAGGCCAAGAAAAAAAAAGTTTGTCTCAGAAGCAGGGCCGGTGACACCCACTTTACAAAATTTTGTCGGCAAAATGTTGATTTGCCGGCGAGATCGGTATTGTCTTGGCAAATTTACAGTTTTTGAGGGGCGGATTGTCAGTGCTCCCCCTCTCCTATATGGTGGGCACCGTAGTAGGTTGACCAGCCCCCCCCCCCCCCACCCCTGGTCTTCAGAATTTCAAGCCACGCGAGTTTTTCCTGAATCCGCGGCCCCTGGTTTTGTCGGCAACACACACTCAATACCCCCCATTAAAATGGTCTGGGAACGCTCAGAAGACTGCACATTTTGTTCAAATTTGCTCTTTTAGCACATTTTTTTTAGGTTTTGCTCACTGGAAAGATTTTTTTCAGAAAAAAATGAAAATTTGGCCACGAAGCGGCCAAAAAATGAAAAAAGTGAATCAAAAATGCATTTTTTTTTTAAATCCCACATTTTGCATTTGCATACATTTCTTCTGAGACACTTTTTTTTTTGCCTAATGATTGTTCTACATAGGAAAATTAAAATAATAACTGGGTTGCTTAAAAGAGAATGTATTCCTGAATATGCAGATTTTCTTGTACAATAATGTACTCTACTGTCTACCAGACTGGTGGATAAGAGCTTAAGTTTTTGTTAAATACATCTGATAAGATTGGCCTATTAATGTCATCATCAATATATTTCGTAGTTTATTTTCAACAATTTGCTAGTGAAACAGGTTAAAAATAAATGAATCTAAACCCATGAATTGGTTTTGGATGTATCACTGTTTATCATATTCATCAGGAAGATAGCTAGATTGTATGTCTTTGGTAAGGAAAAAAAAATAATTTGTTGCAGGCTGAAGACCATGGCTCACCAAGCAATAATGCAAGCAGAACTGTATCTGTTACAATACTAGACATAAATGATAATGCTCCAGTGTTCACACAGCTAGTTTACAGGAGAACTTACAATGAATCAATAGCATCAGGGACACCGGTAAGTGTTTTGATTATTATTGTAGATACTTTGGAGAACTACCTTTTTACATTGTGTACCATAATCCTCCAATCACTATGAGCTAGTAAAATCTCAATTCTCTTGGCACAGTTCAGTACCTTCCATTCACCAGTGTATTTAGAAAATACACCCCCTGATTTTTGGGTATGATATATGATACCCAGATCACACAAGGTTAGTTCATGTCAATGTATGAACAAGTACAACCCACTGAACTGTGTCCTTGGTGGATGAGCATATTGTAACTCATAGTGAATGACACTCCCACTGTTTTTTAAGTTTGAAAAAAAAAAGTCATAAATGGGGGGCATCTTGAACAAACTCACTGGCACAATTAAGATGGTGTGCTCACACACATACCTTAAAAGCACATGCTCTGTGCTACTCATGCACAGAGTATGCTTGCCCTGTATGGGAAAGATAACCCATACTAAGAAGCTTGATCCAGCGTAGCCTTTCATCAAGGCGGTGCGCTTTATTTTTATTTCCTACAGTCCTTGTATACAATGTGGTATAGCGCTCTCTCACAGCGAGTCTTTTGCGCATCGCCTTTCCGCATTTATTTTGTATGTTTTTTTGTTTTTTTTTTTCTGGATAAATCTTCAAAAACTTTCCTGGGAACTGATTGGGCAATACAGACTAAGGCGCCTATGAATGCATTGCAGTCAAACAAATGTGATACTACCATCTTGCGGCATTGTTTTTTGTTACTGTCAGGTATTTGTAGCTATTGTCTTGTGGTCCGAATTGTTTTTGTCTTTTAACTATTTTTAATTCTTATTCTTTTTGTATTGCATATTGGCCAGTAGGAAGAGGTGGTATGCACATCTTCTTTCAGATGTCAGAGGTTCTCACTTTTGTTGTGCCCTGGCAGCTTCTGCCTGCCGGTCCACTTTTATGTGTACTTATGTCAACTGCCAAATGATTAATAAATAATGAAAACAATAAGCATTGCCAATTTATTATAATAATTATTATTATCTTTTTTATGAATATGTCCTCAGGTTATTCCATTGACTCCAACTGATGCCGATAACGCCCCAGGAGATTTGGTAGCATGTGATGTCAGCAGTTTAGATGACAGTAGTGAATTTTTCTTTATCACTTCAGATGGTAAGATGTAAATTTAGGTGCCAGTTAATACCTTGACATGTAAATAAAAGATATTTTTGTCATGAGTAAAGTAATGTATACTAGCACTATATAATGATACATTTTGTGATTTCTCTAATAGGTAAGGCCTGTACATTGACCACCAGTCAAGAAGTTCCAGATGGCCAATATTCCGTTGACATTGTAGCCTACAACCCTGATGATGTTACCTTACGATCAGATGAGGTTCAGGTCAATGTCTTTGTCGGAGCAGACTATTGCTTTGCAGAGATTTATCCCAAGGAATACTTTGTCAAACGCATAGTCAGTAATGTGGATGCTGGTGAAACTTTGGCTACTGTGAATGCCAGTAGCACATGTGGAGAAAATACTACAGGAATTCTATTCAACATTACTCAGCAGACACTTCAGATAGGTACTTACATCGTGTCAAATCAGGAACCATTTTGTTGTCAATCTTGTACATGTTAATTCTAAACATGATCCCACATAACAAATTCAAATATTTATTGACAGTGACTGCAAATTTTGAGTCCAGGGTGATGTCTTCCAGGAACACTAAGCAGCAATGTGGTCCAGGAATACAAATCAAGTGAACTAGGTTTACTTACATGAAATTTCCCAACCTCTCCTGTAAATGGGAGTTTACATAATCTTGGAGTACAAATCTTCAACACCATGGAAAAACAAATATTTGTAAACATTTGTCATTCCTCACAACATAGGTGTTAAATCTGTGACAAATTTTCTTACATTAAATCACTAGATCACTAAGACACTAAATCTGATCAGGGGGTTGACACTAAGTTCCTGTCGTCTTTTGCTCCTTTATCCCACAATTTGGCTATGGGAAAAATCCTAACATTAACGCATACAACTGAAATTCATGGTACCACCTGTATAAATTAACCTCAGTTTATGTAGTTATGATACGTTATCGTGTACGCTATTTGTAACCATGATGGTAACAAACTTCGCATTGCAATTCTATATAGCACCCTCAAATGAACATTGGTCCCGCCTAGTTTAAGTTATTTCATTTGCATTTAATTTATAAAAAGGTCAAATTTGATACGTTTACTATCAAAATTTAGCTCTTTTGATGTTCTTTCACTTTAATCTATTTTTATGGATCAAGTTGAGGTTTTTGCTACAGCCCTTGCAGTGTTCACATTTGGGTTCCCTCAATTGAAATCCCTTGGAAGTAGTGTAGTTCCCTACAATTTGTGTTTGTAAAAATAATGTAATTCACCGTATTTCCTATATTATAACAATGCCGAAATTTGCAGCTTTCATATGAAACCAATTTTATATTCGAAGTCCAAGTAGTCTACAAGATTATTGCCTTAAGTATTGTTATCCCAGAGTTTTACCCAGACTATTAAGTCATGCGTCCCGCCCCCTTAAAGTTCAAGCGAGCCGTTGTAGCGCTCCCTAGACAACAAAGGTCCTGATTTTAATCCTCCTTGACCTGGGAGTTGCTTTCGATCTCTCAAAGTGGAAATTGCCCCCAGTACTTTTTTTTGTAAAAGACCACATTTGCAACCACTCTCTGTAACATTGACTGTTTTAAGCGATGACCATTTTCTGGCATTACAGATTTAGGCCATTTCAAGGTCTCATTTAAGATTTTCATTAAAGTCTGTTCCCTCTGTTTCAAGAATTGAACCTGCTTTATTTTTGGTGAAAATGAAAATAGAACAGCTACTGATATGACTTTTACTGGAAAATTTGCATAAGATTTTGCTTTATAGATAACCAAGGAAAATGTTTTGTGTATTCTTTTACAGATATTGACCAAATGCCATTGGTTTCTGCAAATTTCAGCATCATTAATACTAATGGAGATGTTACTTCAGTAACTAACGATCCATCTCATGGAATACACACACTTACAGTTGTTGCATACGAAAAATCTTCTCCTGAAATATCACAAGATACTGGAATGGTAGGAAAATTGATCATAATAGTTGAACTATAATTATGTGACCCAGTGTGATTCACTTAGGCTAAAGTTGGCAGTAATAAAATTAAAATAATAAAAAACAAATTTATAAGATTCTGCCTTTTTAAAGGCCTACAACTATGTGATTAAGTGCATAAGGGTGACAGGGACGACAATGGAGTTTTTCACTCTGAAAAGATAATTAACATTTCAACTGATCACCATTTCAAAATTCTATTATTTATTTATTACTAATTGTGCATCCACAATGACCTTGTGATGCAAAAGCTCTCAAAGGAAGATTTAAAGGGGTTTAGCAATGAAATGATATATCCTCTTAATTGCACATATTTAGGTTTATATGTATTTTATTTAGTAAATGATTACCAAAAAGTTGTTAAAAATTGCCCAGAAATGTCCAAAATGAGCCTTTTTATATCATCACTTTTGACACAAAGCTGGATGATTGTAAAAGTACTAACTCCTCTGCGCTTCTGAGTATATCAACTATACAGTGCTGCGGTATTTAAACCCGCATAAAGGAAGCACCTGCAGAAATAGCTGAAATTTTCAGGTGAACCAGGTGCACGTATTGTGTTCTTTGCATGCTTGGATGATCTGGAGGGCAAACGAAAGTCCATTCAATATAATTGGCCTTCTGTGAAAGGACCCTAAAGAATGGAGTGGCTATACAACAGGAACTGTATATTAAATGGTATACCTCGGGTGCCTGTTTTAGGGATATGCTATCCTATGCGTGCAACTTTAAACATATGAGCTCACCTAATTGGCTTGATTCTGTACTCTGTTAAGTCTTTTATTATAGCCACATTTCAATAGGAATACATTTGTGTAAATGACCCGTGTAAATGCTTAACCTCCTTCTTGGGCTCTGTTGGCAATATTGCTAGCACAAGTTGCCTTACCTCTGTTACATCATCAGCCGAGTTGTCAAGGTCGTTGCTTTTTCAAAAGTGTTTTTGGCCATATACCATTGGGTGGCTTTTGTTTTGCACTATTAATCACTTATTTTTTTCACTTTGTTGATTGAAACCTGCACCAATGTTTTTCTTGATTTTTTTTGCTTTATTTTGATATGCAACACATGCAAACTTGGGATTCCATTGCTAAATCCCTTTAGCAAGTGCACTTCTATTTTGTGAATTACCTCTTTCAGAGCCAAATTGTAATGGAGACCATTCCTGATTTGTTTTGTTTTTAATGTTGAGATGTCCATTCTTTTAATGGCAAGGCTTGTCACCTTTGTTTTGGCTTGGAAATTGTATGTAAATTCAGCATGGCATTAGTCTCTTGCATAAATAAATAATTGACATTTAAGGTGCACAAGAGTGAATATTACAAAGTAATAATGAATTTGATAGGTGGATAATTTATACAAGCTGTGATCAATAACAAATTCAATTGATCACTGCTCAGAGTGGAAACTTAAAGACACTATCAGTGATTTGCTCAATCAGAAAATCGAAAAAATCATCAAAAATCAGATTTTTGCATGTATGTAACAAGTACAGGTATCCTAACATACCTGCAAATGATAAGGCCAGAAGCAACCTAATAAGGACAGAATCGGAAATTTTAGTCATTACTGTCCGTTCGGACACTTACTACAACACGTAATTGAATGGGGAATCGTATCTTGGAACACTGCCGTTTTCTTCCTTTTCTGTCGATTCTTCAGTTGGAAAAGGTAACTTATGAGAATTCTACAGACTTATCCTTCACTTTGAAGCTATTTCTGCAAATTTCAAATATTTTTCAAATCACTGATAGTGTCTTTAATTCAATATTGGTCTGAGGATATCCATATATTTACATACACCTGGCACAAAAAGTATCTCGGCATGTTTTTCGATCGCTATTGTGCCAATGTCAGACCATTTTGAAAGTTTTCGAAATATACATTTTGTTGCCTATGTCGTGCTCTTTCATTTCACACCTCGCTTGGTAAATGGCGTGCAAAAATGGCTGAGATAGTGCCCGAAAGACGCAAACCCCCCCCCCCCCAAACCAAAAGTTGCAGTTTTTGGATTTTTCAATGGTCACTGTGTGGTACAACGCAATAATACGTGTGTATTGATTTTACACAAAGAAGTTTTCCGACTGAATGAACGAGAAAGCCTACTTGCAATATCGATTGTGGTCCGCATGTTCGTGTCCCAGTACACTACAATTGAAAAATCCCAAAACTGCAACTTTTGGTTTTGAGGGTTTGCGTCTTTCGGGCGTTCTATCTCAGCCATTTCTACATGCTTTTTTACAAGCGAGGTGTTAAATGAAAGAGCAAGACCTAGGCAACAAAATTTCTATTTCGAAAACTTTCAAAATGGTCTGACTTTGGCAGAGTACTAATCGAAAAAACATGCCGAGATACTTTTTGTGCCAGGTGTATACCATGGTCACATAGTAATGGCTCTTGTGAGAGAAGGCCCTCAATTATTCTTGAATTTGATATTTTCGCATGTTGGTACCTGGAAAAGGGTAACGGCTGGTTTATACTCCATATTCAATATTTAATGCTAAATATTTGTTGTGTCGTCAAAAAGTATTCCTTGTGTAACACAGCTCTTGGTTAACAGGGAGAAAGCAAAACATGGGTTCATACTGAATGAAGTATATAGTTAGTGAGCACTTTCTTAGGTAGGAGCATTTCCAAGTTTAGAACAATTTTTAAAGTAAACTTTATTTCCCAGGTGTTCAAAATGTTTTTGTACTTGGACTTTCATCAAGTAACTTCCTGTTTGACTTTATAGGTAGAAATCACCATTTTGCCAATGTTGAATGAGCCGCCTATGTTTGATAGTGACGAATATGAAGTTGTCATTATTTCACCGCAACCCATCGAACATGAAATATTTAACCTGACATCTGTAGCAATTGATCCGGATTATCCCAAGTTCAATGTTGGAGAAACTACTTTCTGGGAGGTTTCAGAGGATAAAGATGGCACAGGTATTGTATCTAAATTGTATGTTAAACAACACTTGTTTCATGATAGCATTTTTGTGTCGTCTGCAAGAATTGCAGAAGGCACATAGGGATTACTCTGGTCGTATGTCTGTGTGTGTGTGTGTCTGTGGTCAAAATGTTAACCCTTAATATATTGCATGCTGTATGAGTTCTGTAAGGGCTACGATGATATAACTTGGTGGAAGGAGGGGGTGGGGTGGGGTGGGGTGACATGTTGGTGACCTCATGTGACCTTCATGACCTCATGTGACCTCTGGCCCCATTCACAAACCGCGACGGCAGACTGCACTCGCGGGCCGGGGACCGCGATGTATTTTTTTTTTATTATTTCTTATTTTCATATATTCCAATATAAATAAATTTACTCTAAATAGGTTGTATTTCAGATATCAGATGAGCTACATCAATGGCATGGATTGTATATCTACAGAGCGTGCCAAAAAATACAACTTTCGGAAAAATATAAAGCCTACTTCTTGTGTCATTCGTCACTAAACTGAATGAAGACCTAATTATTCCTCTATCAATTCCCATTTACCCAATCCCATTTGGGTCCCCAGATCCAGTGAAAGGGAAGGGTGTAAATTTAGTTGGGCCACTTTCACCTGGATATGTTTCATTTTGGTTAGGTAGCGAAAATGTATTGAATAGGCATTGGTTTCGGTGCATAACTTTCAAATAAGTGTGAACAGATTAACATTTGAATGTTTTCATCAGGTAGTAGTATTGATTTTTTTTTAAAAAGCTGCAATATATCTCTGATTATTAAATCATTACACATTGAGCATTGCTTCAAGATGGCTGGTCCTCGGCCTGGTAACCATCTACAGCCATAAGTTGCCACTGAAGAGCATGTGATTAAGTTGACAACTTTCATTCAGACCAGAAACCATCTAGAAACCATTCGTTTGTGTTCTCAGCAATTTTCTAATAACCGCTTACTAAACAAGAATACAATAAAAGAAACTGACGAAGGAGTGAGCCTAAATAGGAACAGAGGCAACAATGAAAGGCAAAGAAGAGCAGAACTCAGGCAAACACCAACAACATAAGAACGGCACTCCAAGGAAATTCAAGCACAAGAAGGAATACACTACAGTTGACTCCGTCATCTTCTAACTGTATCACAAGGATTGATTTGGGCTGGCATCCATACCACATCCAACAGAGGAATGCACTCCTTGCAAATGATCTTCCAAGAAGGGCGCCCTACTCCAAATTGTTTGTCAACCGTAGCTAAGAAACTGTTCTACCCAAGGAATTATATCACATTTTCTCCAAAGTGCCTTTTACCTTTCAAAAAATTATTTTTTGAATGTTGCACTTTTTTGGTACACTACACTCGGTACAGTGTAAAAAAAATTGGGTTTATATTTTGGAGATGCCTGTAGGTTTATATTTTTGTGGTATCTTCATATTACAAACTTATTTTGTTCTTTATAGACCCCAGTTTGATGACTGTAACTGAAGAGGGCCTGATCATCCTTTCTAAGGAGTTATATGAATTTGAATCTGCATACACCATCAGCCTAACAGTCATGGTTACTGATCAAGGAATGCCGCCATTAAATGATACTGCTGTTGTATACATTAGAATTGAGCCACCAGTTCCAGTGTTTGAAGAACCCTGTGATGAGTTATACTATGTTGATGAGGTATATTCTTATTTCCTTGTCTTCTTATGATTTGTTGCATTCTTCCCCCTGAAAATTGTAAATGTGCAAGGGAAAGAACTAATACCTTCATGAATATCATTTGCACATGTCAGCAATAAAGTGGATGCTAAAATTTTGAGGTTATTTTTCACAGCGATAAATGGATACTTGCACTGAAAGGTTACAGGTAATATAAATTCCATTTTGATGGATTGATGTAGCGTTAACATTGAAAAGCCTTAAAGGACTGCGATTTTTAGGATACAAATTTCAAATTGCACTAAATCGGTGGTAGACCATCTACCGAGAATGTTTGGAAAGTTTATTGAACAAGCAAGTACAAAGGAAAACTGCAGACTCTGTTTTGAACTTGCCTGCTATTGTAGATGTCCCCATAGAAAACCATGCTTTGAATCTCTGTCGTGCACAACAGAAATTACTAAATCATCATCTTATTACATAAAAAAGGTGTATACAGCTTATTCACTTCAGGTGTGATCTAATACATTGGTAAGCATTTCCAAATATGCAAAAAAACCTAGGTTTGAAAAAAAGTGGGGGCGCTTCTGGAAATGTCCTCATGTCTCTTTAATATGTGCATGTAAGGAGTGTAAGATCTTATTGATATTAGTATAAGGTACCTTTGAATAAAAATAATGCTGCTGTACGTGTGTGTATGACCATTTTATAGTTGGAATATTTTATCATTACAAAGCAGATTTTAGTCTCTTTCAGAGCAGCTTGGAGACTCTGGCAGCCCTTGGCCCAGTCACAGCATTTATCTGCCCTATTTAAAGAAACTATCAATGATTCGATCGCAAGGGTTAAAATATTTCAAATTTGCAAGAGTAGCTTAAAATTGAAGGATAAGTCTGTAGAATTTACATATTTATTTTTTCCAACTGAAAAATTGACAGAATGAGAAAACAGCATTTTTCAAACATTTGAATCTCCATTCAGTTACGTGTTGCAGTAAGTGTCAGTATGGACAGTAATGACTAAAATATCCGATTATGTCCTTATTGGGTTGCTTTGGGTCTTAACACTTGTGGGGTATGTTAGAATACCTGTACTGGTTACAAACATGCAAAATCTGATTTTTCATGATTTTTGTTGATTTTCTGATTTAGCAAATCACTGATAGTGCCTTTAAGATGCAACAATCCAGATTTAATTTAGGTGCTGGGATTGTTTCATTAGATTTCAAGGGGGTGGCAGCTGGGTAATATTTAGAAGAATAACTGAATAATAACCTCCCTTGCGCTAAAAAAAAAGCTGAATGTCCTTTTCTGCCATCCGTTGGCAGAGAAGAAAGAAAAATGTCACTCCCAAGATAGAAGGGTAAAAATAGACCCAAATGCCAGCCTCCTTAAATCTAATGATGCATTTAAAGCTATATGACACCTTGAAATTTAATTCCAAGCCTTACTGTAATCATTAGTTCTTAAAGTGTTCAAAACTTTATGGATTTAACATTCATAAATCTAGGAAACACAAAATTAACTTGACTATTTTGTTTTCATAGAATGAGGAGCTTCCTGTTCCAATTTGCAGAGTTAAAGCTGTAGGTGGTGGAGGTATAACCTATTCTTTGCTGGATGAAACCTACTTTAACATAGATGAAGATTCCGGGCAAATATCTACCGTTGGTAGTTTTGACTATGAAGAGCAAGACCAAAGGCAGTTTTCAGTAAGTTTTTCTTAAATAAGGATCTTAACATTCTTAATGATCAGGTGGTAAACTTTCTGTTGTTGTGTCAATGGTAAAGGGTACATTTTGGATTTCCAGCACATTCTGTTTTACTCATGTTCAATATGATATCTGAAAAAAGTTATTCCAACTTTTAGTTGATCCCGAACTTCCGGATTTTGTGTTATGAGCTAAGTGCCTTGTTCCCACGGTCCAATAGACCCACCGTCTGTAATTTCTTTCCGTTTCTGGACAGAAAATACAAAATGCCAAATTTCTTAAAGAGATAAATAGACTGAATTTTGAGTAAGATTGGGTACTAATGATGTTAACGGTTCAGATGAATTGACAAAAATCGCAACTTTTTTAGTAGGTAGTCGGAGGGACGCGGTACTTTGTGGATCACAAATTGCCCTTTAAAAAAATGATAATATGTGATATAGTGGGGGTAGTATGTATCTACTGGAATCTCAGAAAAATATGTTAGTCTAAATAAAATTGTAATTTTCTAAAAAATTACCAAAAATCCACACACACTGCGTGACCGTTGTGGAAAACCATGCGACTCTCTGTTGCTCAGAGTGATCCTTTAGGAGTAGGTTATATGGGGCGTTTAGGAAAAAGACGTCAAAGGTTATTCAGGATCATTTGAGGTCATTGGTTTCTGAACGGAGGAAATGGCTTGGTGTCAATGTGCTCAGACTGGTTCTTGAAGAGTGTTCTGAGATAATATGATGAGAGGGAAGAAGTGATCAAAGGTCCTCTGGCGTCACACCAGTGAAATAATACAGGAGATGATATGGGGGTTAGGGGAAAGGCAAATTGCAATGGGGAGGGAATTGATGTCATTTTAAAAGCATGCTTAAAGTGCTTTCTTCCTGCAAATGAAATGGTGCATTTACCATTTCATTTGAAAATTATGTGAATGGGTCTTCACCATCATCTAGGGAAAAGGTTGCGTCTAAGGGCAGTGTATTGTGTTGGGACGTTTGATTTGGGTGTTGTGATTGTGTTTTGTTGATGATTGTTGGGTTGTGTTTATTACTGCCGATAAGTGGTGAAGTATGGATGATGAATGAAGATTTCATCTTGGGGTCATTTTAGTTTAATGTTTGAAATTGAAA
Organism: Ophioderma brevispina; assembly: GCA_023653785.1. Taxonomy (NCBI): domain Eukaryota; kingdom Metazoa; phylum Echinodermata; class Ophiuroidea; order Amphilepidida; family Ophiodermatidae; genus Ophioderma; species Ophioderma brevispina. The sequence goes on along the minus strand of JAMKCH010024654.1, from coordinate 6,737 downwards.
AGTATTCAAAAATCCCTATCTCCTGTAAAGGAGCGTATCATGCGTATTTGTTGATTCATTATCAATTTGGTGTCTGACTATAAGGCCCTTACACACTGTTTCTTGTTGGAGATTTTAAATTTTCAACGATGTGAGAATTCAATAATCATTCAATATTTTGCGTTCCAATTTCACATCGAACTTTTCAATTGGACATTAACAACTATATTTGAGCGATCGCTCAAGTTTTAAAAAGCAATACTGCCTTATGCAAAATTGCCAAATGGTTGCCCGCAGGAATGGAGTGCCCATTCTCTCTGTAATTGGCGTTTGGGCCAGACGTCATCATATAGGTTGCCTGTGGGGGGTTCGCCACTCCTACCGACACAGAGAGCTGTATATGTGCATCCCAGCATATGCTGGACCCATTCATACTCCTGGTGTGGAGAGAGGCAAGCGAGTTAAGTGCCTGCCCAAGTGACACCAACACATTTGGCGACGACAGCGGGGCTCGAACACACAACCTTTATGCTTATGAGGCGAGCACTTCTGATCCACTGCACCACATGTGCCCTGTTAACATACTCTGTGTAAATGCTAATATATGGGCAGTTTGCCCATACTTTTATTACTTCCAGACTAAAGGTCTCAAAAGAAATCATACTCTGAAAGGAAATAAAAGTAGAAATTACGGGGATTGACAGGGAAAAAAATATTTAGGCCACCCCCCAAAAAAATAGAGAAAAACCTGCCCAAATTCCCTCACCTCCTACCTCTCCAATACAAAAAAAACCACCAATTCTGTTTTCAGAGTATAATCTTATGTTTTGTATGTGATCCCCCCAGAAAAAATAAGTTCACATATATGTACCCCTACCCCCAAAAAGGTTTCCTCAGTTTTCCAACAATGTCCATCAATATTGATGATTGAGACCAGAAACAGGGGTTGATACAGAGGATAATCTCAATATCTGCCATATCAATGCAGGTTTAAAAAACAACTTAATGAAAATCGGTTAATTACAAATAATGAATTATTAAAAATGATGAATAGGACCCAGTAGCACAATTCCGATCCGGCGGCCAACAAGAAACTAAAAATCAAGTGCTACGGGGCCTGAAAACTGAAAACTTTGCAGGCATCACCTATAAATATATTTTTCATTTTAAATGCTGGTTAAATTTGACAGATTGTGTCAGGGCTATCAAACAGCACTAATCAGATGGCAACTACTGTAGTCCAGGTACAGACAAATGATTGCTAATGATAATCAACCTGAAATTCAAATGGTAAGGACACCATTATTGTTTAGTACTCATTGTAGAAAAATACAATACTAAAGCTTGTATTGGTGCTGCCAGCATGAGAGCTTTTTATAAGACTTAGCATGGACTCCATTAGTTGTTGAGCCATGTCAAGAACTTTGTGAAGGATATCAAATGTTCATATCACAGTATTTGATATCTTTTTCACCTGTCTCCATTACACAACCATCTATACCATAGACTAACTCGCATTAAATGTTGAAGGAGATGGTTTGTACATAACAAAAAATCAAATTGTGCTATAGGTTTGCTATTTTATTTGTTCATAATCACGAGTTGATAATCTTTCACACTGCGTTATGCTATAAAGCGGTTGCGTTTGATGAAGAACCAACCACACTCAGTTGCAAGGCTCACCACAGGACACTTAGTCTTGCAGGTTCTTGCAGTGGATGAGATGCACAAGGCACAGATAACTCACGCATAACCTATTCTTTGCAGAGTCTGGATTCAGGTGTTGTAATAACATAATATTATAGATGCATATTTGAGATATAATATCTCTTTGTGCTAAAAACTAAATGTTATGAGCTCTCCAGCTTAAACATGCAATTCTCTAAAAGAAATGAATATCTTGGATAATTTATATTTTGCAGATACATTGCCTTTAAAGTGACGAAAATGTGTATCAATGTCACCTCTTTGTGCTAAAACAACAAGGTTATAGCTATCCAGCTGTAAACCATGCAATTCTCTAAAAGAAATTGAATATTATTGAGCAAATTAATTATTTTGCAGATACATTGGCATTTAAAAATTGATGAAAATTGGTGGTATCCACTGTGAACTCTAGCACATGGATTGGACAGAGAACAAAATGATCAGCATTTAGGTTACGCGTTGTGGTATAAGTTTCAATGGGATTGTGTTTGCCTTTCAGCAATGTTGCCCAGGTTTGATTTTTTGCAGAGTCAGGGTGTACGTGAGTTTGGTGCCAATGACATTACCCAAGGTGTTCTGAGAAATTGGTTCCTTTTGCCATCTTGAATCTGCAATTGCATTTATTTTATTAGGATGTCATCTAAATTTAGTTGTTTTACAGCAGTCTTCGATACTCCACAGGCCCTGATATGCCATGCATTTTACATTTATAAGAATGATGAACTTAACCATGTTCTGGTTTTAAAGTGTGAAAAATAGGCGATCTAGGAACCAGATATTGTTTATGAAGTACCACTGTTTATCATATTCTCCAGGTAGTTCCAGTGTTGATACATTCGCAAAACCGGTTGTAAAATATGTGCATACTCTGTCATGCCGGAGTTGGAACGATTATCCAAAGCACCGTGCAAGTAGAAAAAGGTCCATTGTGTTAGGACATACACCTGTGTCGGTGTATATATATAGGGTTAGATTTGGTTTTGCAAGTGGGGCTTGTTCAAAAAAAAGCATTGGTAATGTAAAATATTTGGGTTTTTTTAATATCTTTAATTGGTTGCAGGCTGAAGACCATGGCCACAACAAGCAAAAAGTGATAGGAAAAACTGTATCTGTTATAATACTAGATTCAAATGATAATGCTCCACAGTTCACACAGCGACTTTACAGGATAACTTACATGAATCAATAGCATCAGGGACACCGGTAGTGCTTCATACTACCACTTGATTTCTGTCGTAGATATTGTGGAGGAGTTAGGTTTGTAGCATGTACTATCACTGCATGGCACAGAGTCCTGTTGGAAAGTCTTGTGTTTAAGACAAAAAAATACTATATAAACCCCACCCTGCCTGCATCTTTGTCCCTGCCAAACAAGTCGGAACGGGACAGTACAAATGAGGCGTGGGGGTGTGTAGTTCGTCATCCATTCATTGTCCATCTGTGCGTCTGCGGAAAAAATGTTAACCCTGGAACATTTGGCATATCTTTTTTCTTGAGAGTAAGAGTAGCAAGCGTGGGGATATTGTTAGGAGCCCACAAAGCCCTACGGGACCATGTAATTCATTTACCCCCAGTGTTGTCCCTCCCGGTATGTAAGTGGTGGGGAAATGTAAAAAGAGGCCAACTTTCGTAGATGAGCTCGAGTAGTAACTTAAACCTGGGTATATTTCTAGGAGGCCACAGTAAGCCCCAACTAATCGTGTAATTCATATACCCCCAGGGTCCTCCCCTGGGTCTGATAGGGGATCACTTAGTGATCCAACATTCGGCGGGGACATATTTTACACATTGCATAAGATTAAATACGAGTTCTGCCAGCTTTATGTGACTTCTGAACCACGAGATGCCACTGCACGCATTGCTTATACTTGTAGATTAAACACCACTAACTCGCTTATGCATAGTAGTCTTTGAGAAAACTAGCAACATTGGGCATGTTTCTTTCACATTCAAAACTTTTATAGAGGAAATACAACAATTCATGCCAAAGTACAAGCTAAATTCACTAAATGACCCCACTTTCAACATAGAGTGACCAGAACTTGTTTGATTAGCAAATTTGCTGTCCAAATACCATTTAATTTGAGAAAACATACCAGTGTACCACATACGTCAAATTACATCACTTTCTCATTATTCTCAACTAGTGCATTTCTCAGATGAAGCAGCTTTTTTCAGATACCTTGCAAAAAGTAGTGCACCCAGGTCAGATCAGGTTTCCTTTGAGGGCATGCTACTGGTATCCTGGTAACCAGTATTATTACACCTCATGAATATTCATGAACAAAATCATGCTATTTCATTGGCCGATTCCTATTACGCATGCTATTTCCCTAGGGAAATAGATTGAACTATTTCCCTATAACCTCGTCCCCCGAGTCACAGTGAGGTGTAATAAAACAAATACTACATGGTTTTATATCGGGAAAAAGGGCACACTATTTCCCTTGGTACTGGCTACGGGCCTATCACCCCTCACCCTTCGGGTTCGGGGTGATAGGCCCGTAGCCAGTACCTCGGGAAAATAGTGTGCCCTATTTCCCTCTAATCATGTAGTATTTGTATACTACCTGTCCCAGGGCCGAGTTGTCGGCGGCTAAACCGTCAACCCCATCGGGTTTCAAGGAAATCTGACGAGGAAGTTAGCTGGTTACCCTGGTAGAATGAAAAAGAATATCTACCTACAAGGGTGTCAGCTCTGGAGAGCTAATGTCGGCCATCCAGCTCATATGCTGTCTTACATAGCGGGCGTGGTCACCCAAAGGCTAGGCCCACTGCTGAAAACTGTGGATTGGCATCAGGAAGGGCATCCGGTCAATTATCTTTTGCCCCAACAAATCCACACACAGCCTGATTGCTGAGTGTGATGTGAATCGGGCCACCCCGTTTAGCAGGGACAAAACCGGATTTAAAACTTTGGTTTAACTAACAAACCCAACTTTTTTAGCCTAGTTAGTGGTGTGGTCAACCGGCATGTGATAAGTAATGTGTACGTTGAGGAGAAATTTGACAACTGTATTCTATTATGCAGCTGAGAACTGAACCTAATTGTAATATTCCCAAACTTACAGGAACACTTTGGGAAACAGGCAATTGAGAATAGCACCACTGGGGCTTGAATCTACATCAAATAACACTTTTGCAGCACTTAGACCACTCGGCCACCTCATCCTCTACTTCAAACAAGCATTTGCCTCATCACAATCACAAAATTGTATGGAAATATTTTAAGTTTCAATTTCTTTTCAGTTCATTGCCAAATTATACTATAATTTAACAGAGTAAATCCCATTTCTACATAAAATTGCTCTTACAGATGCAATATGTAGCAAAAAAGTATTGTGATTCTGATATTACACTCATTAAGATGGTGTTGCCATATTTAATTCTACTCATATCGTGTTTTTCTTCCAATCGTTAGGTTTACATATGTGAATTTTATCATTGAAATTTTGCTTCTAATAAATGCCCCCTTTCAAAAGATTGCGCACCCCGGGATGTTTATTAGAGACAATAGAGGAAAAACATATCAAGATCGATAGAGTTTGGACACCTAATTTGGATTATACATCCCATTAGGTTTTACACAAAAATTGCATTGTTGCAAACTCTTTCTTTTCCTTTAGAACAATATACAAATCTCTGTGGAGAAAAAGACAATGTGCATAGGTAAAACAGCTGTTATGAAACAAGTATATATTACTCAATCTGCAGTAGTAGTAAAACCAAAGTTTTAAATCCGGTTTTGTTCCCATGAACGGGGGTGGCCGGATTCACCTCACACTCGCAGCAACCGTCCTTACTCCCTCCTTCCACTTCACCCGATTCAATGCATCCTCCACCCTCAAACCAACCCTCCTACTCTCCTCCTCCACTTGCTTCTTCCAAGTCTTCTTTGGATGTCCTCTCCTCAAACTCAAAAGCCCATCTTAAAACATGCCCGTCATCCTTCTTCAGCACGTGCCTGTACCAACGTACACTATTCGCCTTCGCCAAACAGTCCATCGCTTCTTCCAAACCCAACATCTGCATCAAGTCCTCAGTCCTCATCTTATCCATCAACTTCACACCACACATCGCTCTTATCATTGCTCTCTCTGTCCTCAGAATCCACATCTCTTTTTACTCAGACACCATGTCTCACTCCCATACAGCATCACTGATCTCACACAGCTCTTATACACCATACCTTTCATCTTCAAAGGATATCTTTTCCCCTGCAACAACTCCCCACATTCCCTGAACTTCCCCCACCCATACCTCACTCTAGCTGTCACAGCCACTTCGCATCCCCTGCCCCCACTAACCCTGTCCCCCAAGTATGTGAACTCCTTCCACCCCGATTCCACCACTCATCACACAACTTTTCCTCCTGTTCCACCATCCCTCCAGCACCCTTCTCGCATCTCCCACACATAAAATCTCTTGCCAAACTTGGGGTCACTCGCTTCATCTTTGTGCATCTCCTGTGGGTCCATTTCCCACATTTCTCACACCACACTGAATTTGCTTTCACTCTCTTCCCACACACACCACATGGGTCTACCTTGCTCACTTCCAACTCCCTCTCCACCCCGCTCACCTACACATTTGTCTTCCCAATGTTTACCTTCAAACCCTTACTCTCAAAAGCCTTCTTCCATTTCCAAAATTTCTCTCTCAGTCCCCCCATTGTCTTGCTCATTAAAACCAAGTCATCAGCATACAACATCTTACTCATCAAACCCTCTTTTGCACTCTCTAACTACATCAATCACAATTGCAAAACCCAATGGCGAAAGCACAGAACCCTGATGCACACCCACCTTCCCCTCAAACTCCTCAGACAAATCAAATCCCACTCTCTTGTCTTTGCTCCTTCATACAAACTCATCACTGCTCTAACCATTATCCCTCTCTTCCTCAATGCCCACTCCATCACTTTCCTCGGTACTCTGTCAAATACCTTCTCCAAGTCTACAAAACACATATACAACTTCTTCCCTTTAGCTCAGTATTCCTCTTGCAACCTCCTCAAAATATACACTGCATCTATCCCTTCCCTGGCATAA
>JAMKCH010024653.1:0-19441 GCA_023653785.1 Ophioderma brevispina | reverse complement strand
AATATGGGCCAAAGACAATGGTTGGGATTGCATTCCAATAAGTAGAAAGTGAGCTATTCCAGCAGAAACAAATCCCATAAATGTAAAGAAAAAGGCCTTCTAAAAGAGTTAAAGAACCTAATTTTAATTAGACACATGGGTAGGTCTTCATTTAGGTGATGAAGATCAGCTTAATTCCCATATATACCATCTGTCCTTTCAATTTGTGCTCGCCTTTTATTTTTTTAATGCAAACAACAATTTCATTGTATTTTTTGGCTCAAGGACATGCCTACGGTTCACCTGAAATGATTTGAGATTTTTTTGAACAGTACAATTGCTATGATGACCACGTGTAGCATGCTCTTCAAAGGGGGTACATAATTTCTTGCAGAGAACCAGACAAATTAAAACCAACACTCTGAGGACGTGCAACATGGTTAACAATCGGGAGGATACTTAAAGGTGCATCGTGATCCAGCACCTTCTGTTATTCTCAATTGTTCACTAGTATCATCGATAAAAGATATTACATCTTTTAGCATGATCCCAATCTTGCGGTTCGTGTTATGAGGCAAATGCTCGTTTCCCACGGTCCCATAGGCCACTGTGCTAGATTCTGTCCGTTTACGGACAGGGAAATACAAAATGTGAATTTCTTACAAACACGATCGAATTTGCACGTAAAGGTTTTGGCATACACATGGAATTACTGATGTGAACGGTTCCGATGAAATGAAAATCTTAACTTCTTTTCGGTAGTCGGGGGGGAACGAGGCTGTGGATCACGAAATGCCCTGTAAGGATAGGCCCCATAGTAGCAGAAAGAAACTAAATAGATAATACAAAAAATAAATAAAAACAAAACAATGTAGCTGTCTCTGTTTACATCCCTGAGATCAGCTCTTGATACACAACAAAATCAACAAAATACCACGTTTTTTATATTTTTTACATTTTGAATTATTTCTGCCAAAACCCTAATCCTATTTTCATTTCTCTGCAGATTCTGAAAAGCAGGGTACTCTTGCAATTTTTTTTTTGCTGAGGGTATCGTGGAATTACATGTAAACTCAGATATGGTCATAACCCAACCAATGGAATTTTAACTTCATTTTGGGGAAAAATGCCTATAAAAATGAGTGTAGGGGACATTCATGAGACCTGCAGCAAGACAAAGTGTGAAAGTACACAGCTTCCACAATCTTCAGAAAAATGAAATAGGCTGTGTAGGGTTGCCAGAAAAATATTCAAAATGTAAAAAAAATGTAAAAACTGTATTTTGCGATTTTTTTACATCTGTAGAAGCCGAAAACCTGCAGAAATGCAAATGAAACACTACTTTCAGTTTGAAATTGTTTTGATGTGGCCACATATTTGAAAATCTATCTTTTAGACTATTTAGTCATCTGATCTACTATGGAACCCACCGTATACTGGAATAGCTCAAAGTAACACTACTCTTAACAATAAACCCTTCCAATTCATTACATTAATTTTACTGTCCTAAAACATACTTGTAATTGAATTCAATCTGTTAAGAACTATTTATCGTAGTATTAATTTTTTATTGCCATTTGTGCACAGTGGCCGATATAAATGCCATTGTGGTCAATAAACGCGGACGAGATGAGTCCGGAAATATAAAAGTTGTTACAAAGATGAAGCGGCTACGGCGGCTTCTATGAGAGCGGGGTCTGGTGTTGGGCTCAGTCCTCTGGAAGGTTTTCCCAATGAAAAGAGCAAATACCATGTTAAAAATCAATCCCATTAAGTAAAACACATAATGAATTACATTACGAATATGTCATGGTCAATGTACATCTGAGTTAGGCTAAGAACCATGTACACATATTTTAAGCGGCAAATGGCACATTTTCACCAATATTGAAATTCTTAAATTCTGCTCTCAAATGATAGTCTAGGCCATTGGAAGACAGAGAGATATTTTACCATAAAAATAACATACCCAAAACAGATAGGGACATGATATGAGGATAAAGACATCCAGGTAATTCTGTAGGCCAACTTTTAGGTTTCCAACTTAAATCAAACAAATGTGTTATTATTACATGAATATTTTGAACCGTACTCACTGTCTTAAAAACCACAAAGGTTCTAGACGGTCAATCCGTGTGCATAGCGTGGGAACGTGCATACGGAGTGCATGTGCTTGTTTGTTAAAAGCCATTGCGGGTCTGCGAATTAACGTCGCTGGCGTCTGTTTACCATAAGGAAGTGATTTGTTCTTAATCATTTCGGTGTGAGGGTTTTGTATATAAAAGGCTTTAAACCATGCAAAAATATCGAATTTTGAAAAATCTTTCAAATTTTTGGTGGCCAGTGTCTCTTAAATTGAAAACAAACATGTATACTAATTACATTTACAAATATGTCATGGTCAATGTACACAGCTGAGTTGTTAAGCTATATTAACATGTACCAGAGTTTAACACGGGGGTATGTACATGTGTAGAAGCTTTCAATCTTTACCAAATTGGCATCATTGCATTTTTATTGGTGAGTGCGATGATTTTATAGATCGGGGCAAATGATTCCCAGAACCAGTTACATTATGTTTATTATTTTTAATTTTTTTAATTTTTTTAATTTTTTTAGTAATAATTTTTTTAAAGCAACAGGAAGTACCAGTTGACTTCTATAATTTCGTTACCCACCAAATAGGCGGCAAGACCCAAACCCCCCACCATAACAGTGGAATGATATGGAATAGGCACAAGGCCCGGCAAGAGACGCCAGAGTGTATATTATGCGTGCGCCTCGAAGATTTTGTGCCAACGCGCGAGTACATTGGTACGTTACACGCGACGATTAACAACTTTCCTTCCCCCCCATCCTCCCGGAATAAGTCCCACCTATTGGTGGTAATCAAAAGTATACGAGATTTTGGCCTGAAATTATGCTTCGGCCATTATGGTCATAAATAAAAAATATGGTCCACGAACATAATTTGACATGCTGGATATGCTCCTGGAGCATATTTAAAATACACAGATGGTTCCAGGAGGAATATGGCAAATATGTCCTGGAGCAGTGGAGAAATATTCTAAATCAACTAATGCTCCAGGACCATATTTGCCATATGGTCTGGAGCATGTGCTTCAAATATTTCTCAGATTATTTATGCTCAGGACACATGGTCTTGGACCACATGGGCCTGAAGCGAATGTGGGCCAAAAATCTAATAGAACCGTTACTTTATAGAGTACCTATTTGCTGTTAATCTGCCAAGACATTATGTGTGGCAAGAATGGGGTTTGGAAACTGAAATATTTTGCTTAAAATGACGAAATACTAAATGCATTTACAAATTTGATGCAGATCACCAAGCTCGATATATTAGAATATAAAGCCAAATCGGACGGGGAAGGGGAAGGGCCTAAATGGAAATGACTGTTTTAAATGTGTAGACGTCAATGTAATGTACTACCTGGACCAACAAGAGTAATGAGACACTTTGCAATGTATTATAAAGGCAAAAAATTGAAATGTTTTTATTTCTGTTCTATTAGAAATGTAAACTGATATGCTTCGTTCATGTAGTGTTATTCTAAAAAATATGGATGATAACACATGCTCTGAGCCCATTTTGTGTCATCTATGGTGTGTAAAATATTATTGTGCTTCAACTTCAAGTTCTTCAACCACCTATAACTCCTTAATTTGTATTTGATGAAGTAGGGTAGCATGATTTTGACTTTACACTTCTTAACAACACACCCTATGAAGGCATTGGTGTCTCATTTTTACTCTGAAAACAGCATGATTGAGGTACCTAAATCTCAATTTCAATTCACTCAAAGAGCCTCGTTTACTAGGCTGGGCACATATTTCATAGCGAAACAATAATCGATATGCTCTGTATTATGGGCTGATAGCAAATGTCATTAGCTAATAGGAAGAAAAGAAAACAAATCAAAAGTTACTTTTAAAAATGTGATCAATGCAAATGTCACAAATATAGTGAGGGGATTTGAGAGAGAGAGAAAGTGAACAAAATGAAGTAACCACGGATGAAATATAATCTGCAGTGTGGCTATCATTAGATAGTGCTCCTTTTGCACATGTTTTTTGAATGTAAACAAACCTAATGAAATGAAAGCCAATTTTTCAGAACCGTTTGATACAGATTTTATCATAGATAATAAGAAAAAAGAAAAAACTAACCAAAATGAAAATTAAAAGATCAAAATCAAATTGGGGACTAGTGTGATATGATTTCAAATTGACAGAGCGACAGAGAGCGATGAGACGAGAGAAGAGAGAAACCATCAAGAAATGACCAAACGACTAATTACGTACAAAATAAGAACCATTCTGCTATGCTGAGATAATATGACACGTTCATAAATCACTTGAAAACAGTCCTTACAAAATCACTTCAAACTGTTAAAACAGCATATACATGTGACGGCCATGTTAAGTATCGATCGCACTAAGCTAATAAGCTAGATAGTATTGCTGAATTTGAATGTCTGAGTTTGCAGTTCATATTTACCACTACTCAACAGGTTAGTTGTGAGGAGTTGGATATATTAGTTAGTGTGTTTTTAACCTGACTGACATGTTATAAAGTGATTTACAAATCAGTGAATAAAAAACAACCAAAACCACTATTAAGGTAAAATGGGAACAATTTTTTTCGATTATAACAAACACTTTATGATCATTCATTCTACAACAATGCAATGCAGCAGCTAATTCAATTACATTCTAGCTTTTTTTTCTCCCAATGTTCAAAACACTCTTAAATATATCACTTAGGTGGGATTATACGAAAATTCTGAGTGCCTATCCAAAGCTTCTAAAAATGGCTACCTTGTACGTAAAGGTGGGTTGTTGCCGATTTATTGTGTATTGTGTTCTATACTTGCTATGAGGCCTGGCACTTGCACATCATCCATCAAAACTGTGGGGAAACAAAACTTGCGTTTTGATGGTAGAAGCAAATAATGAAGGTTGCAAAGCCCTATCACATACTGTGCTAAAAAGTGGTAAACCACTAAAACAGTGGTTTTTTGTTAATATCTTGGAATCGAAATGGATCGAGGGGCTCAAATTTCAGGTAACGACAATGAGAAAAAAAATACGGCCTCCTTCATTGATATCAAAAGCGATACGACTTCCAAGTTAAATCGGGGTCCAAAGAAGAATGAGAAACACGCCCCTTAAGACCACTTCTCAAAACCCTTCTAAATAGCTTTATTAATATTATACACAAGTTGTTGTGCTTAGTAATTAGATGATCTGCGCAACACTGCCTCAACGTCTAAGCCTTCTACACAATGCCCAGGAAATCTGATTAAAGCCAACCCACCATGGTCAAAATTGATCTGCCAATATTATTGGGAGGTTCCCAACCCCCCCAAACCAAAAAATCCTACTTCTTTTGTACATCCATACACGCTGAGTATACATTGTACAATCCAAAAATCTTGCTAAAAATCATGCATTCAGTAGCAACTCCTCTTTTCAGGCATAACCAAAAGTTAACTTTCTTAAGGTCTTGTCCAAATTTAATCTATAATAACCTGTTTTGTTAAGCCACCAGACCTGTCAACTCAACTCTGATAATACTCTTGCAAAGTCTCATCATTTAGTAAATATACGATTTATAGGCTAAGGTATTTGATGTATACAGTTTTACGGTATCGGGAACCATGCCGACCATAGCCAGACCACTTTTTGTATAATTGAAACTACACTTAGGTCATATACTGCACTTTCAAATTTCTTCATTAAGGGAGCACCCCTTAGACTCTTTGTATGTTTCACTTAAACCCATAAAGGCTGACCCACTTCCAAATTGCTTCGGGAACAGCTTATTAAGTTTACCCCATTCATGCAACACATTAATTTGGCATTTGTTATGACAACAAACAATTACACATAGAGCGAGGGAAGAAAGCATGCTTATTTTTTTAAAATTTAAAAAAAGACAATCAGCTTAATATTGAATTTTAACAATTTTAGCAAGCACAAACAAACTGTTAGTATCTGCAAGTGTGTAGAATGTTATAAAGGGTACTTTCTCTGTTTGGGCCAAATCCTAGATGAGTAGCCCAGGCTGAAAAAAATGCTTTATTCACTAGAGATATGATTTTTGTAAATCAGGGAAAAAATTGAAAAAGTCGGTTCATTACCAAAAGTTTCCAACTCAGGGTCAAATTCCGTGAGCCGGGCACAAAATAAACGAGGGCTAAGGGCGATTAGACCTCAGTCTTCACAAAATAGCTCCCGTGAGAAATTTGGGCTATGGTAAAATTGCACTACGAGGATACTTTTGGCAGACTTGCTCAAATAGCCCACGTAGCCCAAAAGTATTTTGTCCCTTGATGGTGAGGGCATGATTGCATTTGGGAAAAAAGCTTCCCAAGTCCTCACTTTTTTTTCAAGCCTTTAGAGTAGATTAGAACGTTACTTGTGATATGTGTACAGGACCCATTAATTGGACTCAAAAGTTGAAACAATTTTGCGCTTAGTGATATAACTGTACTTATGGAGTTATGCCTTGGAATATATTGTTAACTCCAGGCAATTATGTGGTCGACAGCAAATACCATTGTGCTTTCAAAGAATTAAAAAAAACACCACAAGAATTCTTTAGCCCACACATGCACATGTGACCATTATTATATACCCATAAAACTATTTCTGTCATTTGATTGGTGGATACTATATCACGTGACATAAAATATTTGAGACTAGTTCCCCAAAATTTCACAGGAGGGAAAAAAGTTCCCATAAAAAGCTACTATTTCCCTCTCACGGGAAACAGTTTTCATTTTTATGGTAACTTTTTTCCCCGGCATTGGTATCTTGACTTAGGCTTTTGGTTGCGGTGGAAGCTGATCTCGACGAGACCTGGCAAGTTTTTCAATGACAGAAGATTTTTATTTATATAAACAAATATTGACTGCTCTATATTTGGAAATGGTGCAAAATACCTTCGGGTCTCGGGAAAATGTAGGCCCGCGGTCTCCCATTCACCTCGGTAGGTTTATGTTGCACCAGTTCCCTTCCCTCATAGCCGTCAATATTTGTATACTATAAACCCGGCCACTGAGGCTAAAATGCACTTCGGTTTCAAATCATTCTATGAACGGTCATCCTCATCATGGGCTCACTAGGCTGGTAATGGGACTGGGCCCAGGGTCCCTGGTTCGATTCCCACCCCGATGATAAATCTTCTTTAGCTTCTATCCCTTTTACCCCTTCCCTTCTCCAGGGTGATAGGCTAAGCGAAGAAAGCGCCTTGTTCGGGTTTAGAAAGAAGAAAATCACCTGATATAGGCCTACACCATATGAATGACCCAATAGGTAACATATTATACCCATTAATCAAAGGTCATTTTCCACATCATTTTGTGCCTGTGTGAATTCATTGAACTGTGCCCCAAAATTGAGACTATATAAACAAGGCAAACTCATATTTACGCGATGCGTAAAATATGGTCCCCGCCGAATATCGCTATCACTAAGTGACAACTAAAACTGTACAAGTCCACCCTTAATTTTGGCCATCACTAGCTCGCAAAATGACTCAAGAAATCTTAAAGTTCATCATGCAGAAATCCCTGAAATTCACTAATTTAGTAAAAATGATCATTTCCTCAATTTGGCAACACTATTTTTGAAAACAAATCAGGAACCACATTTTAAATTTGGGACCCATACGGAGTCTGGAAAGCGGCCGAAAACATTGAATTTTACTTATTTTTCCACATTTTCAAAGATATGTTAAACAGGCTGGCAACCCAAAGAATGACCCACGTGTAAAAACCAGAATAAAAAATTCAATCCAAAAACTAATCCAGGTAGAGACTCCTAAGCCCGGCTTTCACTTCACCTAGTTACATCATTATACCCTAAGAACTCCAGAAAAGTTGACCATGTAACAAGACTTGCGGGAAAAATTTCATAAATTAGCAAATTAGATATTAATTGGCAGATTTTACACCCAAAATCTAATCAGGTTAGAAACATCACCTGCTTCTTCCACCAAGTTAACATCATCGTAGCCCTTATAAAACTCCAGATAAATTGTACCAATGTTGACATTTTTGTGCATATGACCCATTTTTTTTATCCCTTGCCCTTTTTTTCCCTACCCCCTGACAGACCCATGGTAGGACCCTGGGGGAATGGATTACTGGTGAGTATGGGGTATTCCCCTACAATAATACCAAAGTTTGGCTACTCTAGCTCACACAGAAAAAAAATATGCCCAATGTTTCCATGGTTAACATTTTCATCAAGACAAATACGGACGACATATGGACGGAGCCCATTTTATCGTCCCCGCCCTCCCGAACTTTGTTCTGCGGGGACAAATAATCCTGCATAACTGTACATCTGCAAACAGTAAAAAAAAGCAATTTACACACCATCAAGATCTATTAATGAGCCCTTATTTAAAGGGGGTTGAAATTGTCTTTTCGGTAAAAATGTGGATTCTCATGCCACATGACGGTGACATTTTGATTCCACGCATGCACAATGTGAATTGGAAATTCCGTTTCCTCAGACTTTAATGTGAGAGAGATAAAATATTGGGTGTGGCTGAGGTTGATGAAAGAAAATAATCGCTCAAACCTAGATCAAATATCAGGTGATTCTCACCTGATATTTTCTTGCGAGGGCGACTTTCCTGTTATCAACTGAAACGACACATCCGCTATAATTATTATTATTCATTAGAACTGATCAAGAAAATAGAACAGAAGTGGTTCAGTATTATCATAACCGAGCAGTGCCCAATATTTAAAAAAAGGTGATGCAGTATCCGTTATGCCGAATAATGTTGTCGGGTCGGAAAAAATAAATAATGGACGAGGGCGCGCGAGTCCATATTCTATTTTGTTTTTCCGCCGAGGAAACATTATGAGGCCCATAAAGGATAACTGCAAACCCTTTATTTCTATTCTATAACCGACACAGCGTGATATGAATGAAGAAAATGCATTCGCGACCCATTATTGCAGAATAATGGGCAGTAAACGGACCAATCAGAATGGCTGCATTTTCATAATTGGCAGCAGAGGTAATAGAATTTTTGCATATTGTGCAATGTAGCAGGGTTCACATAAGGTTTTTGAAAATAGCGCGTCTACTTGGACGCAAATTGTTTTCCTGAGGTATTTTATAAAAGTGCGTTTCTGTAAATTTATGCGTGTCAAGTTTAACAGGTTTGAGAACTGTTTTTAAGGACTGCAAACAATCCAAAAATAATAAACATCCAAATCCAAAACCTAGACTGGGAATATTGAAATTACCCTGATGATCCTTAAACTCCAAAAGAACTGGAGTGGAGTAACTGGACTACCTTGGGGGGGGTGAGTGGAGTGAACTAAAAAAAAGGACGTGAACTGAGAGGTTTATGTGGCCCTAGGCCACTGGTACACAGGCCGTATTTTTTTAAATATGACCCATGACTTGACCCCATGTCAAGCACAATTTTCTTGGTGAGGAATCTGAAGCCCTTTAACGGGCTTTATCTGTCTTCTATAGGCTGAGATATAGTCAAATTTAGTCTCATTTTTAAGCATTTTTTGGCAAAAATTTGTCACATGTTGACCCCCCTTTACTGATCTTTGACCCGATATAAAAAAAACCTGATAGAAATCGCAAAAATGAAGTGTGCAGTCAGTTCAACATTAAAAAAATTCTACTATTGCTTAGTTCTGGAGATAAAAATTTCTAAGAGTTTTTTAGCTCAAAACCCGGAGGAAATGACCTGGTAAATGCTTTGGACCCCAAATAAAAAATTTTTCTTTTTTTATTTAATAATTACAAATGTCATTAAAAGTTATGTCACTCTGCTTTGTGTATACTTTGATGATAAAAATTTTGAAAGTTTTTAAATATTTTTGGTTTTTGACGGAAGTGACCGTTGTCCTTCTTCTGTACACCCTATATGTAGCATGGGTCAGTGGTCATCTGAACAAGTTTAGTTGATATACGGCATGATCTTGTAGAAGAGGATAATTTTGCCATTTAAATGGCATTATTTTGGCTTTCCGACCGGAAATGACCCCCTTAATCGACCGTTGACGCCTTATCTTGTACACCATATATGACCGTATGGGTCGGTGGTTCCCTCTGACCAAGTTATTTGATATCGGCATAATCCTGTAAAAGAAGATATTTTTGCGAATTAAATGGAACATATTTGAACCCTGTGACGAGGTCAAAGGTCACATGGGGGTCAAAATCATATGGCACGTGATGGTTCGCTGAGTGCGGTCAATTGGTGCAAACCTGGTCAATATTGGTCAAGCCACTACTGAGCTATAAGCACATTGACAGAAGAAAGAAGAGAAAGAAAAGAAAGAAGAAACAGAAACGCTAGTAACACAGAACACAGCGGATTTGCAATCGGCTGTGTAATACCGTCAATTTAAACCTATATTTATTTTCACAGATTTGCCACATGTATTAAATGGTAACAGAATAATTATATGAGTGAAGATGTACAATTATTGTGGACCAGTGCCAGAGCAGGACTCTGTGATTTTGTGTAGTTTAAGTGGCTCTTTTTTGCGTTCCACATAGACGCAAAAATTTATTCTATCTAGACCAAAGTACGTCCACCTTTGGAAAAGTGCGTCATAGACGCAAAACGCACACTATTTGAACCTGCAATGTAGGAGTGTGTCAATAGTCATACAACAGTATTTACTACATAGAAAATAATTCCTCTTGACCAAAGTATGCATTGCCATCATGTAGTGTAGCAGTATTGTCAAGTCGACATTTGGCACCAGTCAAATTTGGCTCACTCACCCGAATGATGACATTTGTCACCTTTTTCCTGGCACAATTTGTACCAGAAAATATGGTAGGTTTGCAGCGGTTCATGTTTGCAGTCAAAAAAATAAATAAGAACCTCTCACATTGATGTCAAGGAAATTGAAAATCCACCTAGGTTGTAAAAAATATTATATTACACACCCAAAACCTCATCAACTTGGGAAATGTTGTGCCATTGCAGAAAATAACCACATCAAACAGCTATGTGTGAGACCACCCATGTTGAACAGAACACACACCTGATTAGATTAGCAACACTTGCAGGCTAACTTACCTTCATACCACTAGAAATGATTTTTAATTGAGTTTGTGTGTGTTGCACAACGTCACCATTGCTCTGTGCTTCTACAATGGCCAAAGTATAAAGATGCAAACAATGTTGTGGATTTGTCCTTTAGGTTTTGTTTTTCTTTTTATGACAAAAAGGTTTAAACAATACAACACTTCAACCTCTGGTAGATCAATTTCAGGTTGCTTTAGAGAAGCAGACTTAAAATGGATCCACAGTAATCCAACTTTTCAATAAATGTGGATAAATGAATCATTGTTCTCCTTTGATGAACTACGTGAATTATTAACCTATTTAACTTTGTATTTTGAACTGAAACTTGAATCTATAGGTATATCCTTGCTTTTCTATTCCAAAAAAAATGTAATTTGATTTTTGAAACGCACAAAACAATCCAGCACAACAACAATGCCTAATTAAACAATGCAACTGCGGCAAACCGTCTTAATGTTCATCAAAAATTGAACTTTTTTGAGAGAAACAAGAGCATTTTGGGCATAGGCATATACATTCCTCTTTACTAAAACCCACTCAAGAACTGGAAGTTAATTACACGTCTCGGTGAAAACTCTAATGCTACACGACACAAAATCTAATAACCTTAGTGAACTCAGAAACTCAAGAGTAAAAGACTGGGTCCTTTTGAGTACATCTTTGATCACCATTTAAGAAACCTAAGGGTTAGCACCAATACAAAACATATTCCTACATGAGCAGAACTTTAATATTCCTTATCACATGTATGGTGTGGGCCCTTCATGAAAGATTAATTTAAGGGTTTTTTTTTTTTTTTCCAATTTGAAAATTATTCTGTTTGCAAATAATGTTGGTAAAAAAAATATTTCCAAATTAAAATTAATCATAGAGTTTTTTTTTACTTTTTTTATTTTTTTCAGTTTTTTAATTTTTTGATTTGTTTAATTATTATTATTGAATGTTGGCATAATAAATTATACCCTGTGCACCTACTTTGTATGTGCTTTATCCATTAACGAATATGCCTGGAATTCAATTAAAATAAGTCGTGAATTGATTGTTTTTCTGATTTGCATCAAGGAATGATACCAATAAACAATATGTGAGTGATCATAGCAAAATGAGTCTGAAGTCGGTCAGATTCTATTTTTACTTTTCCATGTTACTGTAGGCACCATCTAAAAAGCACACTTTGCTGAAACCCCAGGAAATTGACCAATTAATTCAAAGATCTAACAGTGAATGGGTTGGCAAAGAAAAAAAAACAATATGGAAGCCAAAAGACATGTTCTCCTTTGTTTGGCTTATCTCAAAAACAATATTTGCGACTTCCGACTCATTTTTCCTTGATCACATCACGATGCTTACATTCTATGTAAGAATTACCTGGTGACCTCCATTCTTTACATAATAAGATTAATTGAAAAAAAAAAACTTATGAGAAGCAGGATGCAAATTAGGTTCTGAATTGGCGAGACTTACATTTAGTTGAATGACACACTTAATACATGATTCAATTGGAGAAATTGATCTCATATCTGTATGCTACGAGATCACTGCGAGATGAATCGATTCTCGAATGTGCTCCCTGGGAAGGAAAAGCCCATACACAGACACGGTTTTGGTATCAATGCTACTCTTAACAATGCACTTATAGGCGTCCAAATCTGGATCACAATCAATTACGTGAAACCCCTTAAAAACTTGTTTTATTATGGAGCAAGCAATGCTGGCATAGTCAAATTGCCACCCCGGATCACTAATAAATCTCTGTTTCTTATGTGTAAAGCCTCAACACCCTTTCTGGAAATGTTTGGCAGGCTCTAACCACTTAGCCCAGACTTGGGCTACTCCTAGCCCAGACTTTGGGCTACTAATAGCCCAGATTCACTTCAAGCGGTTCCATTGGTTTTAGCGCAGTTAAGGTGAACCATTGCTGACAGCTAGAGAGACAGAGCAATTCTGGCGGAAGCCTGCTCTAGACTTTGTAGACATAATGTCTCACCTTGAGGCCGATTTCAATGAAAAAATGCAACCCGAATACAGCTGGTCTGCCCACACAAAGTTTTACCGACCGCAGGTCAGTAATTGCCAATCTGTATCGCTAAGGTCTTGGGTGAGAGGCCCAGGAAATTGCTTAGCATGGGTCCCGGAAAGGGTTAGAATGATATAATTCATCACAAAGTACTGCATTGCATCATTTCAATAACACAATCTTAATATTCGCAGGCAATTAAGTCTCCTTTAACTACAGAATGGATTATTACCCCAAAAAATACCCAGATGTGTATGGGGGTCAAATGTATTACGAAATAGTCCTACGTTCTTGTTTCCACTTTCTGGTCTGGCTCGGTGAGGACCTTGAGGAAATCTGATGTGCGCGCCCTCATTCGGGAGTGGATGTAGGCCTAAGAAATAAAAAACAGTGTTGATGATTAGGCTAATGAAAGTCAATGTTATGGTTCCAGTAACATTTTTTGCAAATTATAATGAGGGCAAGGCAAACTATGTATTTTTCTTACATATGCGTTAATTTTGAAGTAAGTAACAGCAATTTCACCAACATTCAGCGTGTCTAATAGCTAGTACTATGGGTCAAAACACCCACCATGCCCACCCACATGTAAAAATGATTTTGCAAAAACTGTTCTTTGTTAAAATTCTACTGAAAAATCACATTCACAGATGTGGATCGCAAGAAGAAACCATGATATTTTCTTAAAATTACAAAATATTGACAACTTTTTAGAGATTTGCATCTTCAAATGCAGGCAGAAAATCATAATGCGGGCGGTTTAGGGATAAGAAACATAATATGGAATATTTCTACGCTTAATAATCATAAATACCCTACATTGAACAAGACGCAAATTCTAACACAGCACAGCTGTTTTGAAGTCTCATTTATTATTAACTACACCTTGAATGAATTACCTATGTTTTTCAACTGATTTGGAATTAGAGAATTAAAGATGATTTGGGAAAGGCGATACCATATTTTAAGTGGAAGACAATGGGCCGAAAAATAATGGTGTCGCCGGTTCAATTCGTCATTAAAGAGATTACCGGTTCCCAAAATCATACCTTTATTCTCAGTCTTAAACAGCTTTTCCATTAAGGTCACTTTAACCTAATATCGCGATACTTATGGCTTAAATACAACAAGAAAGGGACTGCACATTTAACACAAATCATGATTTTGTAGGTATATATAGATAATTAGAACTTCTCCAATAAAGAGTTCTAAAAAGAGGGTAAAAAAGGCTCTGTGTCCCAATCTAAAACCAAAAAATTCTGTGCCACCTTTAGTAATTTCATATTAAATGAAAGTACAGTATAAACTCGAATTTCGCGGTTCTCGGCTTTCGCGCTCGCATATTCAAGAATATAAGCTGGGGGGCGCCCATGGACCTTTGACCCGGGCAACAGGACCTTTGAACTCATCAACATATGAGGGGGAGCCCATTGTGCACCTATGACTGAAGTTTGTTCCAATTGAAGTTTAACTTTTCAATTGAGGGGGGGGGTTCAAAAAATTTAAAAAAAAAAATGAACAATTTAGGACACACACCATACACACACACATTACACACCACACAACACATCCACACGCCCAACGGATTGCAAAGTGGTTCTGCCAGCTATAGCTGGAGCCCACAAATTCTACATGGTTAGGGGGAAATAAGGCACGCTACTTTCTTGACGGTACTGGCTACGGGTCTAACCCACAGCGTTGAGGGTGTGGTAGGTCCAAAGCCAGTATTACCAAGGGAGCGTGCCCTTTCCCCGATATAAACCATGTAGTATTGTTTTTTTACACCTCACTGTTGAAGAGGAGGGTTGTAGGGAACAGGAAAAAAGATTATGTGTTTTTTAATTAATTTTATTTGTTCCAAAGGAATTCCTTTGTGTTGAGTCCTCAATCATAAAGCCCAACCTGTCAATGTTTCTTACTTGGAACATGTGATGTGGATTAGTGCTAGATAATCGCGGAAAATGGTATGAGATAATGGTCTTATCCTTGCTTGGCATTGGTGTGGACGGGGCTCCAGCACTAGAGGAAAGAAACACAAAGATTATTAGGATTTAATATAAAGTTCAATTCTCCTCAGGAGACAAGTATCAATTCACCTACATTCAAATCATGACATTTGACAATGCAGGAAACCACCAGTTTTAGTTCGTGCATCTTGGGATATAATCCCGGTATATAGTAATTAACCTTCTCTGGATCCGTGCTAGGCACCTTCATGGGCATCACAAACCAGGACTTTAGGGATAAGATTGGCAATTACTGACCTCCTGCGCAATAATAGGTGTGGGCACATGAGCTGATATACATAGGGGGTTGCAGTGTCATTGATAAAACGGCCTCCAGGTGGGACACTCTGGCTAGAAAATGCGGGCAGTCTGCGGTCAGATTGCTATGTATCGCTAGTTTTTGCAGTAATGGTTCAGTGACTGGCTAAAACAATGGAACCCTGAAAGCAATCTGGGCAGAGGCTAGAAGTAGCCAAAGTCCAGGAAACATGGTAAATCAAGTAGGTAATTTTTTAAAGACCAGAAACTTTTAACTATGTTTATATTTAATTCCGTGGATAGAATGCAAGATCATGGGATGTTAATCATTGTTGCTTTCTCTAAGAAACATTTTGAGCCCTAATATTTTTCCAGGTTATGAAGGTTATACAATTGCACTTTCCTCTGGTACCAAATCTAAATTTTTTATGACTTTAGTGAGAATGGGGAGGTCTATCAATCGGTCACCCCCCCTTTTACACTCTACGCTAATGGCAAAACAATGTCTCAAAGCTCTTCATATATGTTTGATCAGAATGACAAATTAGTTATCTACGTCTTCAATTTTGAATCCTTCACATTTGACAACTGCAGGAGACCACCAGTTTTAAGTCCATCGTTGGATGTATCCTTACTGTATTCATTAAATCAATATGTAATTTTTTAAACCAGAACTTTTATTTCTCTTAATTTTTGGATAAAGATGGCAATATTGCATACAAATGTAATTACAGTTGTGCTTTACAAGTAGGTGTCTCTAAATGAAACATTTCTGAGGCCTAAAATTTTAGCAGGAATCCAACTGAGTCGAGCTTTTCCCTCTGATACAAAATCCTAAATTTTTTGACGTTAGTTGGATGGGGAAGCATCAATCAGGACACCCACCTTAATTGTCTTATGCTAAAGGGGGGAAAAATATACTCTGCAACTGTAAATTTAAAACCTTGAGGCTTTAAGGAATCTATATTTTAATTTCCTCATCAAATAACGTAGCTGCTTTAAAAAAACAGACTGATCGCGATCAACAACTATCACGAGTTCATTATCTCATAAGGCAGCTATTCATTATTTTCTACTTTCAAATTGCCAACTCCGATGTTTTCATTGCAATCTCTAACTCTAAAATATTGATATAAGTAAAGATTGTGGTCCTGGAGTGTTAATCGAACCCACCACCTTTGGCTTTCAAGTCAAACAGCCTACACAACCACACACCATGCAAACCAAGCAAGTTGTTCTCGTTGTAATACTTAATGAATACATTAACAAAATAAAGCACACAAATAATCGGAATAACACACCATGAGGAGAATCTAAATATATGCTCCCGAGTACGAATTTTTGGCCAGAATATCACAATAGCTCAACACTACTTACCAAATGTTATCTGTCCTACATGTCGCCTCCTCCCCTTGCATCTGTTCCTTCCAGTTCTCTGGGCGGATCTTTGTGACTGAACAGAACCTGAGGTGCTGTGTGACTTGCTCGACGGCCTTCTTTGATGCCTGGAGGATTAAAAAGTTTAAAGGACGGATGCACTGAAAAACAGTACGTACTATTCAAAAGTGCTCCTTTTGTTAAAGGGGGCCAGCGTTTAACCTCGCCAAATTTTTGTCACACACCCATTTTTGAAATTTGCGACACATTTTTTTCCTTCAAAATATCATATCATCTTTCAACTTTAACAAACTTTACTACTCCCCACCACAAATCAAGTAGACATTTTTCGGAAAGGAACTTGAACCAGGACTCACAAAAACAACTTTAGAACATTGTCAGGTGTAGGTCTCATGCTACATTTTTTTAATGAGGCAAAAATGTCAACTGAAAGTGACCGCATGGTTTAATGTCAAAAAAACTTATGAGTGTTACACCTATATCTGATTTGATGTCTTTTCTTTGCAGCTGAGACTTAGGCCTTTCCAGCAATAATATATTGTAGGGGGGTTATCACTCAACACAAAATGATATACTTTTTCAAAACATGACCAAAATACAACATGTGGCGTTTTTTGTGCACTTCAATAGACTTCATAACCATCCTACCACAGGGTTTCTTGTCAATGTACAATATAAGTGATGTTTCTCCTTTAGAAAAGAACTTCAACTTGTTGAACGTTTAAAATGGTTTTCACAAGTCACTTAATGAGCAAAGAGAGCAATGATAAGCCGTGCATTGTAACTCAACAATGTTTACTATAAAATTACAAAATGTATTTAAATGCACATCTGATTGTCAACCAGCAAATTTAATTTAAAAACTTTCTTCATGTCCATACACTGTACGGCTATTAACCAGAGTTATGTGTAAAGTCATTACAGTAGTCATGACATCTTAAAAGATTTGAATTTTTTTGTGTTTGTCTCACATGGCAATGGCAACACATATATCGGTATAAGTCCTAATTGACAAAGTAAATCCGTTGCATATTTATAAGTTCAATCCTCCAAATACAAATACAATCCTTTGGTATGATAGCAGTAGCTTTTTGTATTTGGTTTGTACTGATGAGGGAGGATTGCCTGCCTGATTTGGCTCATAATAATGCCTGTGATTACCTTTGTGCCATTTGGATATTGGTTTTGGTGACCAATTCCTCAACTATATTTGCTAGTTTCTTCAATTATTTGATGCATCGGATGTAAACACGAATCAAAAGAATCCTTAATGCATTTGCATCTGGTCTTATAGCTATAATGGGATTTTATCTCTATAATAATATAGGTTCGTGCTCAGTGGTTTTAAATAAATCATATTGAACTGAAATGGATTTCTACTGTTATTATTTTAATTAATTTAGGCCTATTGTCTTGGAGAACGTACTAGTAGGCCTATCAATGGCCTCGCCATGGCCTACAGCAGTGTATTATTTAGTTATTTTACAATATAAACATAAAGTAATACTGTCAGCTCTAGATTAATACAAATTGTGTTGAAAAATTGATTTTTAAGATAATATTAATCACATATTTGCACTTCAGCACTAAAAATTACATTTCCCATCGAGATTGTACTAGCGCAACAACCGCTTCCTCAATGCACCGCTATCCTCCACCACCCCCACGTCGTCATTGACTTGAATGCGCATTCTGCTGCGCTATGTTTCCAGATACCTCAATGAACTTTCCATACGTAATAATAATTTCTCAGCTTTCTTTGATACCAAATTTACTGCCTGTCGCTTATACTCAAAAGATTCATTAAAAAAACTAAACGTCCACAGTGAAAAATGTGACTCACCACCCTTTTTGGGTGTCGAGTTCAAAACGCATGGCCTAAAATTCATAGATGCTATCACTCTTTCACAAAAAAAAAATTCCTGAACTAGAAGTGACCTCCAGTGAAGTGCTTTCATCTTGAAGTCTAGAGGCTGCCTTATGCCCCAGCCACAGTGGTAATCCAGGGCAATGCCCCCACAGGATGGAAGGGGCTCTCCCCTGGCAGCTCATGGTTTGACCCTTAAAACACAGTTTAGAAGTCGCTTTGGAACCACAATTTTCTAAAAAAAACCTAATAAGGCTTAAAAGATAATTGGCAATTTTCGTTTCACACAAAGTGCTAACATGTTACCGTTACATACACTATCAGTGATCCCGCTTAAAAAGACAAATTTTAATTTAAAATTTGTATGGATAGCTTAAAATTGTAGGATCACTCTGTCAAATTCTCTTGTTGTTTTTTTCCAAGCGAAAAATTGACATAAAAGAAGAAAACAGGAGTGTCAAAGAATTGAAATCGCCAGTCATTACGTGTTGGTGTAAGTGTCGCGTACAGAGAGAATTAACAAAATATCCGATTTTGCCTTATTATGTTGCTTTTGGTATTCTATAGCTGTGAGTATGTTAGGATCCATGCAATGGTACAAACTGCAACCAGAGCATCAATGATGCAGTGCCTATTAATAGCTTTATTTAAGCTACTTTTTGCTCATAAAAATAGCTTCCCTCCCCGCTCCTGCCTGATGCACCCGACCCCTCCCCAATGAATAGCACCAAAGGTGACATGAGGTCACCAAGGTCACATGAGTCACAAGATCACCTCCACCCCGTCCCCTCCCCAATGCA
>JAMKCH010024652.1:0-19600 GCA_023653785.1 Ophioderma brevispina | reverse complement strand
CAAAAAGATGCCCCCCAGTCACGGCGGATGGTGAGTGTCGCCGCCCCCGGCGTGGGGCGATAATAGTCGCAGTCGGATTCGTGTATAGTCCCCTATATATCCTGGTAACCCTACAGGTAGGTTAAGCACATCCTAGATGAAGCCAAGAAACACTGTAATCCAGAAACCCATCCCTAGGCAAATGCATATGGGATTTTTTTATATCAGTAAAAAGATTATTAAAATTATACCCATCAAATATCTTGCAAGGATTAAAAAGGCGGTATACGTTTATCTATGTAATTGACATTTTCATCAAATTTCCTTTCACAGGATTTAGTTTATGGAAATAAATACTCCCAAATCAAGTTGTTCAAACGAGTCACCGTTATTATTTGTTTTATGCCGGTCAAGGTTGCTGACAAGACAAACATGAAGAAGACGTCATCAAATTCACACTTAATTGGAGGATCTGTTTTTCTTATTGCTGATGAGGTATGTAATACACATAGAGCTATCCTTCCACTTGAAGCTCCATCAACTCATAATGGGGGGTTTTTGCCGTTCCCATAGGTTTAGCACGTAATCACCAAAACATTGACAAATATTCTAAAGTCGAAAATAATGTTATTATCAATATTTTTCCACTCAAAAATCCTTTGGAGTTGAAGATCAACTCCAGTGTAAGTAGTTTTTTTGTAGGAATCACGAGTACACTTCGGGATCCATTTTTGAACTAGGCTGTTTTGACCCATGTTTCAAATCGCAAGGGTCACTGCTATTTATAGCTGCGGACCTGTACCAGGCCCGGTACCAGGTTAGCCTATGCACCACCGTTGAATGATTCGTTGACCTGCCTGTAGCAATCCTCTCATGTCCGTCTTTACAAAAACGATTTGAATTATTATTTTTGCAGCACAATGCCCCACCGACTAAAAGCCAAGGCAATTATATCGTACGCGGCTTTCGTCCGGGAATTTCCCACTCCCCACTCACTGATCGATTTATAAACAGCGTACGGTGACTTCAAATTCCGGTCCCCCCGGTCCCCCCTTCCCGGTCCCCCCCTGCGTGTTCGGGGTTAGAATTGGCCGATGTGTTTTCCCAGCAGTTCGTAAAAGGCGACTAAATGGGGCCCCCTGCGGGTTCGGGTTAAGAATTGGCCGGATGTGTTTGCCCCTGCAATGTCGTAAAAGGCGACTAAAAAGGGGCAACTCGTCTGTTATTTGAACAGACGTGTTGTAATTTAAAATTTAGGATATATTATAAATGTGTATTGATTTAGACTGTGTAATTGTATGTTCTGTTGTCTTACTCGTTTAAGTAATGTAGCCTTGAAAATCAATTAACATGACAACAAACAATTTAGCAAATTAAACATTTAAAAAAAAAAAAAAAAAACCCCATTTATTTTTTTTGTAATAGGTAAATAGTACCATGTATTAGGGTTGCTGACTGTATAATTGTTGATGAATTAAAATCTATCATTTTGGGCATATGCCCAAGTTTATTGGGAGCCATTTATAAAAATGTACATGTATAGAGACAATCTATTTTGGTCTGTAAAGGGGATCCTCAGTTTGCATGTTCTATGTGATTGTCCCGATTAATCTGGTATTTGAAAGTTGAAGTTTTTGCTTGGAACATGGATGAGTGATGACCTTTGTCAACAGTCTATGATGTGTATAGTTATAAATTTATCAGTATATCTTTTTAACTGTTTTTATTGATGCTGTTCTAAGTGGTATCTTTGCAATTAAGTTGGTTAATCTTGTTTTATACATGGCTGGGTGATGCTCTGGTGCATCACTGTATGATGTATCCTTTTGTAAATGGTTAATTGTAATTTTGGATTGAAATAAGTTTAATATTGCGTTGTTTTTTATATTTAATGTTAATGACAAATGTAATGACAACTATATAAACACAATTGTGTTGAGTGTCGTTGAAATTTAATACTCACTCACTCACGCAAATTCCGGTCACTGTTCAGGCCTCGTCCAATGACTCGTTCTGCAGTTTTTTTTGCTCTATAATGAAGCTTTGCCGCCACCGCCTGCTCACATCACATATATTCTTTAACAACTGTAAAAATTGTAAGCATTTCATATTTTCATTGGCTGATGCCCGGTGTCAATTTGACAATTGAACCCTGCTGCAGGTAGTACACCTGCATTTTTGGAGTTGATGCGCTCACCACAGCCGCATTTTTCTACATTCGCGCGTGCCTGTTAATGTTGTGTCTCGTTGCATATGTTTCTTTGCGTCAAAGGGTTGTTTGATTTTTTCTCTCACTGGGTGGTGGCAGTCCTTTATGTTGTATTTTAGGTATAAGGATCATGAAATTGGGGTTTAAAGATACATTGAATTATAAATCTTTTGCGAATGAGAATAAAGCTCTGATTCGGGAAACCAGAACTCTTTTTTCGTTACAAAAATTGAACACCGACGATGCATAGACAGCAACCTTGCTTCAATTCGTCATAAGAGAGTATCATTTCCCCCAAATCATACCTTTATTCTCGAATCTCATCCCAGGGTGTTGGTACAGGCTGATTGAACTGTTCAGAATTTACTGGTGCATTCACAATTATTCTCCCAGGCTCCCCAACTTACTCTTATATAATGGGTAAGCTTTAATTTCGCACTACTTGTAGTCGTGGAATAAGTCTGAGTGTCTGCTTATCGCACTAATTAAACAATTTGGTGAATGTTTTTTTATTTGTGAACTGCAGATTGCTAACTTGTGGAATTTTACTCTTTACTAGTAATTGATATCCATTTCATTGATTTCATAGTCTAATCCCAAGACAATGTATATGCAGACTGTAAGTCCATTCCATCCTCAAGAAAGTCTTGAGGGAACTGGGAGATGCTTATTCTAATCAGGAGCTGGCATCTTTTCACCTAAACCCTCTAAAGGCTACATGGGAGAGTAAGTTTTTCAAAACATCACACTTTTTGGAAAACTTATTGTGGCCGCCAGCTATAGCTGGAGACCCACTTAGCAATCTGCTTGTGCGGTGTATGTGTGTGGTCACTAAAATGTTAAGTTTTTTACAAATTTGTAAAAAAAAAACTTGAAGTTCAATTGGAACCAAACTTCTGTCATAGGTCAACCATGGAATCACTCCTATGTTGTTGATGTCAAGTTCATGTGCCAAGTTCCAAAGGTCATGTAGCGGCCCCAATCCTTATATTCTTTTAATATAGCGAGCGCGAAAGCCATAACCATGAAATTCTAGTGGTTTTTCTTTTTTAACCTATACCCTGTTTAAACGTATTTTTATCCCGCCTTGAAAGCAGTAGGGGGATATTGTAATAGCGCACATGGTTCGTATGTAAATGTGTATCATTGTTTCCAGTTTGGTTAGGTTTTTTTTTGTTTTCACGTCTCCTTCGAAAAGTTTTAGTCCAATTACCTCCAGCCTTGGGTATAAGGTGCAATAGGGGTTCCTTCATGTGTGAGTGATGTAAAGGTCGTGACCCAGGTCAATGTCCCTCTGTGATCATGTTGCAGAGTGCAGGACTGCCATCTTGCCAGTGGATGCAAGTTAGCTTTGGCAGTATTTTTATTATTTTCAGCTTGATATCGGGGATTTTTTGCCAATTTCACACTGTTTTTTAGATCGTTTGATGAAATCAAAGACCTTCAAGACAGCATGATATGTGGTATGAGTCTGGTGGTGTCAACTTTTGGTACACAACTTTTGATTAAAATGTTGTCTAGCTGTTGTTAGTGCAGTGATAGATGAAGTTATACTTGGTATTCAATACAATGAGCAAGGGT
This sequence comes from Ophioderma brevispina, assembly GCA_023653785.1. NCBI lineage: Eukaryota > Metazoa > Echinodermata > Ophiuroidea > Amphilepidida > Ophiodermatidae > Ophioderma > Ophioderma brevispina. The sequence goes on along the minus strand of JAMKCH010024652.1, from coordinate 15,831 downwards.
TTTATGTTGGGTACAGATGAGGTTCAAAGGTCAGTTCATGAGTCACTTGGGTCATTATATTCCTCTAACGCTTAGTTTTGACATTGTTTTTTTGGCATGCCCTTTTTCATTGTTGTACCAGGTGCGAGCTAGGGACACCTCCCGTAATTTCGGCAAAATCGTGCAAAATCAGCCCATTTTGGACAAATTTCATTCAGGCTTCACCCCCCCCCCCCCCCCCCGCCCGGGTAATTTTGACGTTTTCATCCTGGATCCGCCTCTGTTGTATTCTATGGTAAATTTGAGGGTTTAAAACTATTAGATGCCATTGTGCTTTTCCACATAGGTGTGGCATGAGGGAGGATAATGCAGATTGTGGGTTACCTTAGACAAGTGTACAAGCTTTTAGTATAAACTTCTCTCAGCCAAGCTATGCCCCACAGTAACAGGTCAGTTAAAGCTAATCTTCGGCACTGTAATATGCCAACAGACAATTCTTTTACGCGGTCCTGTAAGTGTGTAGTCTGTGACAGACTGCAAAGGATATTACTATAATTAGTACTGCGCGAGAGATTAAACGTTTATTCATTCCGTTCATAGCGAATCAATTCACAATGAAACTAATCTCAAATATCTCCGGAAAACGAAAGGGGTCTATGGAGATTTTTGCTTTGAATGTCCGTGAGGGTCCTGAGAATTTTCAAACGCTAGTTACAATTTACGGAGCCAAGCTTTTTTTTTCAATTTTAGAAACGGGATACTTACCGGACCGCCACTAAACAATATCTTTTTCAGAAGTAGGTGTCTACGTACGCGCGTGCGTAGAGTTGCTGCTTGTAACGCATCCATGTCTTTACCCTGTCATGCCATGGTTCTGTCTGGCAGAAATGCTGGATAGTTTTTGACACAGAGAAAAAAAGTTATGGCAGAGAAATGTATAGGTTCTAAGAGCATGCTAAGAGCATGCCTGTAAAAAGTGGATAAAATTGGGAACTACCTTCCTGGGAAATTTTATTTATGAAATATTTTGTTCTTTAAATAAAGAATACATAAGATTGAAGGGAATTTTTGAAATCTTGGAGGGAATTGGATTGTATTCATGAGCGTTTAGCATTTAACCCGCCCCAGGGAAGAGGGACAAAGTTGCAATTGAGTAATTGGGGGAACTCCCTAACCTCTGGCTAGTCGCTACCGGTGCTGGTTGGCAGGTAGGCTTTTCACCAGGCCAGGTAAGGCAATTGTGGTCAGTGGTCTTCCAATAAAGCGTTATATGATAAGCAGTGCTTCTGTAGTCACCTAATACTTTACCATTTAACTTTGAGGTTTTAAGATATCTGTGTGGATGAAAAACACACATAGAGAGATGGAGGGAAAAAACAAATAGGCTGTCTAGAATTTATGAACAAGTTTCCTAAATAAATTAAAGCAATATTAGCACATTTTTGAAGAGCGCCCCCAATTTTTCAAAAAATTTGAGATTTTTACACGGTTGCATTGGTAACTGGCTAGTAAACCATACCTGTGAATGGTTAAGCTCGAAAATGTCTGTGTCTCACAAACAAAGGAATTTTGTAATTAGAATAATTATTATCGGGATCCCGATAATAATTTAACAGCTTCTGGAAAGGGCCTTCCAATGTGAAATAGCCGGGAAATGGCGCCATGTACGTGTCTACACTCATCCATTAGTTGTTTTATTGGTTCAGGCAAATCAAGTTAGAGGTTATTTTCTCAAGGTGGCACTATTTCATCATGGACGGACATAAACGTACCATTTCCAGCTCTGCCGTTAAGTCCAATCTGGGATCCAAATTCTTATTACAAAATCGCTTATTTTATGATAAATATGCATTTTTTTAGCATTCTCGTTCGCAGGTATAGTTTCCTAGACAATCACCAACGTAACTGTGCCAAAATAACAGATTTTGAAAATTGGGGGCATTCTTCAAAAAATGTGCCATTACTGCTTTAATATTGCATTTGTTCTTCTTAGGCTACAATGGATGTAGTGGTCAACCCACCAAGAGAAGGCGAGCCATCATATGAACATCACATGAAGGTAAGGTGAAAACCAGAGGGTGTTTTGAATCAATGCCATGATGCATAGCAATGTGCCTATACCGTACTGTACTAAACAAGTGTCAGTACTTACCTGGGGTAAAAAGTGTTCCAAAAGTTTAACAACCACAAAACAATTCATAATCATGCAAAAAAATCCCTAAGTACTAATGCTTTGTGGGCTGAAATGAGCGTTAAAGTCAGGGTTTTTATGTGGTAAGAATAGGATTTTTGTCATCACACGACCCTATTGAGGTGAAATTTCCCAAAACTGGTGCATTGTGGGATTGACTCAAAACACCCTCAAGGTGAAAACATAAAGGGTGATACAGTATCATTTATAGGTGAATGTGTCTGAGCTAGTTTGGAAATACATTCAAAATAATGAGCGAGGCACAGCCAAGAGTCTCTGGCGAAGGACACCTGAGCCCATAAATGGTACTACACAGCTAGCCGTTAAACCCCATGCAAATCGTCTTTTATTTTTAGAGCAATTTTAAGGGGTTTGATGTGTGATCTGTTTACGCGCAAGCTGCTTTACACCTTCAGCATTCTGTTTGGAGCCCAGTCATGGACAAATGGAAGAATTTTAGTTTTGAGCTGCGAAGGTACCATGCGCAGATACCGCGAATAACTGTGCGCTTGTTTGCGTTTATTAAAATTGCGCATCTCTACGCCTGCGTTCCTGCTTTGCTGCATGACGAATGTGGCGCGGATTTTTCTTGCCGCCCAACAAGACGCCCAATTTGAAAAAAGTGTCCAATTTCGGTGGTTTTCGGCGTGTAATGGAAAAAGTCAGTCGGTGACCCTCATTTTTTATTTCAAAATTTTGAAGAACGACATCGGGACCTCAACATATTTAGAAATTACAAAATTTTATCGAGAAGTTTTTATTTTGTAGGCGATCTAAACGTCAATTTTTTACTTTTCCCATAGACTTGCGTGGTTTAAAAAGTGACAACATACCTTTTGTTTTGGCTATAGCTCAGAAACAAAGTCGGTGACCCCTATTTTTTATTTCAGATTCTTAATCAGCACCATTGTAAATACCATATATGTGAATTCTGGAAAATTTTATCGAGTAGATCACTAACACGTCGAACCCCTTAAACAGTGGTGACACAAATTTGACAACTGTTATAAAGTTTACACGAGATGAAGTCAGTGGTACGAATAAAACAAATTAGTTGTCAAAAGTGTCGCCGTTAATATTTTTTTTGTTCTGGTTTTACCATAATAAATGAGACCTTCAAACAGCATTGTGAGTACTGTTCTGGTATTATGGTTTCTCTGATGTGCTGAGCGCCTTTCATGGCAGCCGCACAGCGCCTTGATCACGTTACGTGGATATGTCGCGCGTTAAAAATACAAATTATTATAAATTATTATTACTTTCTATTCTATATAGTTGAAAAAAATAGATTTAATAAGGAAATTAAGCTATTGGCCAAGTTTTGAATTTTGGTTAGGGCAGCAGTGCGTAGCCAGAGGGGTTCAGGGGTTGCAACGTGCCCCCCCGACCGTGATGTTCCGTCGGTACATAACAGGCCGTCGGTCATTTTCTAAAAATCTGTAATCTGTTGGTTTGAGCGCGAGATGCATGATATGAAATACAGAGAGATTATAGCAATTGGTCAATATGATTAATTTTTGGTCAATATTAACTATCCATAGACATATATAATCTTCCGTTTTTATTTTATTTGAATTTTCACTCCCCCCCCCCCCCGTCGCTCTTCAGATTTTGAAGGCGATGGTAAAAAAATTTGGGTCAACCGGTGAGCGTAGCGAGCCGGAAAAATTGTTATGTTCGAACATAACACGTGTCGGTACATCACAAATCTGTGCCCCCCTCGTCAACAAATCCTGGCTACGCCACTGGTTAGCAAACAGGCCTAAAGGTGCATGTATTGCTACTAAAATTGTAGAGCTGTGTAAGATCCTGCTCAAAAATACATCATCTGTATACTTATGATTCTTATAGGTGCAACAAAGATTTCACATAACAGTTGTCACTAAAAATGTGAAAATTCTGATTTTTGCACTGATATAAAGCTTTCTGTCCAAAAATATGTGTCTGAAAGGATAATTTCCTTGGTACAAATTGTGAAATTCAATTTCCCCTATAGGAGCAAAGATGAAAAATTCAGCCTGTTTTTTATAGTGAAATATAAGCCTATTTTCCCTTTTAATACAGTTTCTAAGCCAATAATAGTCAGAAAGGTAAGGAAATCATTTGAGTGTCTAATCTAATGATACCACTACAAAGGACAGAAAATATGGATGCCTAAAATATCTTGTTGCACCATTGAAGAGACAACTGGCACATTTGGAAAAAATAGTGCGGCCCTCAAGCTTTTTCAAATTGCCATTTTTGCTTGTTTGTAAAGCTTTATTAGCCTCACTTGAAAGATTAAGCCCATATCAACTCCTTCTGGGTAAACGAACGATTTTATAATTAATGTCGTTTAACACAAACACAAGTAAAACGTACTTCGTATGCATGTTTCCCATCACGCACTGCACCCTGTTTGACCGGTCCGTTAACCTTTGTTGTGGTTTTAATATCATATGTAATTATACACATTTGTTTTCTTAGAAGTTATGGAAAAACTCTAACAAGTAAGCTTACACATTACCTGCATGTATTTTAACCTATTATTAATGTCCCTATCTTTTTTTGAGTATTTTTATGTGTAAACTGTATCTCAATTCTTCTAAATGCCTAGACAATCATTTGAGAGGCAAATTGAAGAATTTCATATTTTTGAAATGTGCCAGAGCCGCTTTAACAACATTCCTGGCCCATCATTGTTAATTAAAGATGATCTGTTTTTTGAAACAAAATATTACGAGTGCCACATTTTTAATAATGGTTAGCATAAGTAATTGAATTACATACCAGTTTGGCACACAACCGTTTTTAATAGGGTACGTCTGTGTGTGTACTTGATCACTGCCCATAGTGTTAACAAATCGCATAATGCATTGCAATGATGTACCTATATCGTACAAAACAAAACACATGTCCCTACTTAAGCGGCACTGGCACATTTTCACAAATTGTTCTCAAATGATAGTCTAGCCATTGGAAGAACAGAGATATATTTAACACATCAAAATAACATACCCCCCAAACAGATAAGGGACATTGATTATGAGGATAAAAACGTCCAGAAGTATTTGTAGGACGACTTTTAAGTTTTCCATAACTTTAAATCAACAAATGTGTAATATTACATGAATATTTTTGACTTGTATCACTGGAATATTAAAAACCACAAGGTATAGACCACTCAAACAGTGTGCTGCATAGCGTAGGAAACATCGATAGGGCGGCATGTTCTTGGTTAAATGAAATGCCAATTTTTTTCCGTCGTCTGCTTAATTTAAAAACGTCGCCGGCGACGGTAAATTAATAAAATCGTTCTTGTTTACCGCATAAAGAAGCTGATTTGGTCTTAATCATTTGGGGGGGGGGGGAGAGGGCTTTGTATATAAAGCCTTAAACATGCAAAAATATCGATTTTGAAAATCTTGAGGGCGAACTATTTTTCAAATGTGCCAGTGTATCGTTAAAAGGTTCAAAAAGTTTAAGAACCACCACAACATGTCATGATCCTGCACGCCAATAACACATCACCGTGGATACAATGAGGTAGAGTCAAAGTGGTTAAGAGTAGGATTTTTTGGGGGATCATGTGGGCCTAATTGAGGTAACATTTCTACAAACTGGTGCATGTTGGGATTGAAAAACCATCTGATTATGAGGGCTTTGTGCAAGGATAAAATGGATGACTATAGCCTGAAAGAAAGGTCGGCCAGTGTACTAACAACAGAGGAAAGTCTATTGGAAACCACTGCACTGCACACATTCTCCATAAGCAGTGTGGTCCTCAGTTCTTCATAAATGCAATAAATATGAGTCAACTTACTGAGAATCAACAAGACGTATACCAAATAACTGTATGGACCCTAGTATAGTCCCACATGATTTAAACCTGAAATTAGCTTGAAATAGGGGGTGGGATTATAATGGATCTCTCCACCCAACATGAAACACAAGAGCATCAACAGAAGCTTTTCAGAGCTAAACGTTAGCCACAGATTTAGGTGTAAGTAAGGTGGTGTGATCAAACAAGAAATGGAAATGAACCTAATTAGGTGTAAAGAAAATCACAAGAAGAGTAATACCAAAACAAGCAATGATTGTAACATAAATGCATGGAATATATTGCATCCCAGCAAAAAAAAAAATGTGGTGGGCATATAATAGTATTTCTACTTTTTTCAGATTCTTTTCAAAATGGGTGGGATTATAAGCAAGCATGGGCCTAGACTAGGGTAAGTAGGGAATTGAAATGCATCCTTAGAAAATCATGAACAATCCAGAGGAAATTAGAATTGTGCACCACACATCAGAAGTTCCTGGGTGTCATTGACATGTACCAATCATTCTAAATCGAGTTATTCCTGTGACGTCATCTCGTATGAGCGGCGGAATCTTCACCAGCTTACGGTACTGTTTACGGCCATACATGATAAAAGCATGCAAAAGATTGTCAGAACGTGTTTAATTGACTCGGATTCGTATTTCCCCCTTCCCTGGTATTTCGGAATCATTTCATTAAAGCTTCAGACATCGAATATGAATTTATATTTTCCTGTGAAAATTAAAACAAAATGCCGAACACCCAGTCAGTCATCCGCAAATTATCATAACTTTAATTATAAAATGCGATCTGCAAGACCGGGAAATGAGCCAGATTCTAGAGAGAGTGCTCTTAATTTTTCATATCTGTTTATTAAAAAACACATCTTCTCTGATAAAAAAGTAGTTACATCCACAGGATGGATCTTAGGAATATTTTATGCCATGTTAAATTTCTGACTCCCGATGATGAAGAATACTAGGTAAGCTTCAAAAGAACAATTTGATTAAACAAATGTTGTCAAAACCTGATACGAAAGTTCGTTTTGCGGTCATCTTTTTTTAAAGCGGTCTAATAGTTGGAATAAAGTAATATTGGGCTTAGGATGATCCCCCAGGAATTTGTATAAAAACAAAACAGACATGACGGGGGAACCGGTGTAATTTCAGTTAACATTCATTTTGTTCATTTTTACTGGAATATGAAATACTTTGACATAAAGTTGTTGGTGGGCGGATGCCGCGTAACAACAGTCTCTGCACGGACGGGCGTGTCGCGTCCACCGCATCATCCAAAACCGGTGATGCATAGTGTTTTTCAGGGGCTCGTTTTGGCCAAGCCTGCACTAGGCGATAGACCCCACTCACTGCTGTTTGAACGGGCTGCCAGGTTGCACTTCCAACGCTACTTCATCGATATTTATTTGTAGGGGGCTATTTTTAAATATTACAAGTTTGTTACCCCATGGAGCTCAAAGGCGTGTACTTAAAATATTTCCGACATATTACATGTTTCTACGCCAATTCAGGTCCGGAGACGAACTTTTTCATCATTGTACAGGTAGAAGAAACTCCTTGACGCATTTTTGTCATGAAAATGAAAGATTGTTTCCTACGTACCACTAAAGGACTCCGTCATACATTTTCTTCTTTCTGTTTAAATATAAATGCGAAGTGTAAAAATCGTGGCAGAATAGTTTGACTCGTCAGAATTCTCCAGCCTAAAATGAAATTGTAACGGTCGTTCAAGCGGCGCATGGTTAGCAGTCGACGCTACTGCTCTTAGTGTACCGTAAGCATTGTGTTTGAGCACGCTTAATCGCCGATCGATTAAAAGAGGCAACCTCATTGGAATATTAGTGAATGGGAGGTCAATCTTGTTGTTTATATCAAGTCTGCAGTACAAGGTTTTAGCATGCACTGTTGCACGTATAATGGCACTATTCATTAAAACCATGGCATGACAGTTTAATAAGCTGTGATGGTTAACAGTACAAAATTCCTAAAGCACACATCATTATTGCCATTTAGGGTAGAAATTCATATAGAAGTCCCATTGATGCAAATGAGGTATTACATTGATTCCGTCAAGCGGCTGTATGACGTGTTCAGCGTGCTGACGGAATGAATGGCAATACCTCTTGAATCAATGGGACTTCTATATTATATGAAACGTCTACCACATTAGGTATGGGATGACTCACATTCGATGGAGTATGTAATCCTTGACTTGTCGTGCCGAAAAGGTGCAAGTCGGAATGAAATCCCTGGGAAATTTTTGATATTTGGATGGAATTTTTTGTCCTTAACACTTAAGTGACCAAGGGGTTTTCACTCACGTTGGTGCCCAAGGGGGGTTCCATGGGACCCCCACTAATTAACTCATTAACGGCTGCCGATTTTAATTATTTTGGTCTGAAAAGAAGCGCATTAAAGTCGACAAGTACAAAAAAATTCGGTGCACAAAATCCCACACGGACAAGCGGCCAGCGCGAGAATTGAAGAGAAAATTTTGAAATCTTGGAGGGAAATTTTGTAATCATGGAGGGAAATATGGATTGTATTTCGGGGAAAATAACATTTTTTTCCAGCCCTGACTATAGTCAAGGACGAATTAGCCGACCAATTTGCGTGTATGTCGAGTTTGTCAGTCAGCGCGACGCGGACTGTGATTGGTTTGAAAGGTAGGAATGTGGGGCGGGGCATGTTCGAACAAAATATGATTTAAAATGTCAAAAACATGCCCTATTTGAGTCGAGTTTTTGACGCACGCACACAATAATTCATGTGATGTTAAACCTTTCTTGTTTCAATAAGCTTTAAATGTTAACGGCCGACATTTGTTCTGACCGTCAAAATTACGTCAGACGCGCAAGTGGTCGCATTATTCTGTCCCTGACTATATGTTCTAATTTTTTTTAACAGGAAAAGAAAGAAGTTCTTGCAACACTAGCAGAGAAGGCCAAACTGGTAGCAGACGGTTTTAATGCTGTTGAAGGCGTAACTTGTAATCCTGTCATGGGGGCCATGTATTCATGTCCTACGAATTACCTCCCAAGAAAGGCAATCCAAAAAGCTGAGGTAATTACGATTTGTGATTGATACTGTGAAATGTTTATAGTTCAAGGACAGGGATATTGTTTTATCGGTTAAAAGAGAACATTTATGTAAAACACCTAAGTAGATCCTTTTTATTTCTGTTTGTGCCGCTTGTCTGCAAAGCATGCGGCCCATAGGAATTGCATACCTGCCAACTAGTAAGATTTAATCTTATTTAGTAGTAATATTTCCAAGATTTTTGACAGCAGAAAATGTACTCGATAGATTTTTTTTAAATATTTTGAAAAGAAAAGATTCTAAAAGTCAAAAATTTCAAATTTGGTGTCCGCCTTTTCACTTTGTCAGCCCCTCCTGGCCCTTCAGGCACCCTAAGGCAGGCTCCTGGACCCATCAGGGCCCAAAGACAAACCCTTGGACCCCATTTTGCTAGTGTTGACTGGTGCTTGCCGTGTGTGCCGCTGCACTTTCATAAATAATATTTTTTGACTTTCCAATGTTGGCAGGAATTGCTTGGTAGTGTCTGTCTGTGTGTCCTGTCTGTCTGTGTTGAACCTATCATCGTCGCATTTTTTGTATCGTTTCTCCTTCACATGGAAGCATCACCACGCTGATTACAAATTTTAGTTAAATTGGTCCAAGCCATTGAAATTTAAAAGCAAATGTGTACTAATTTGGCCCCTAAAAACTGTGTGTAACTTTTAATAATGGGGTTACCTGGACCTTAAATTATTTTTACAGGGTACTAAGAATAAATATCCTCTTTTTGAGGAGTAAATTGTGTGGGGGCATCCACTTTAACAAGAGCAGTTTGGTAAAATAGACTCTGCTTTTAACCGCCCAGGGCACTACTATCTATCAGCGTTTAAGTACTCTTTTGATTTGGCCCTTTGGAAATAATTACCATGTAATGAGCAAATCAGAGACATTCTGTAAATGTGGCATGTTTTTGATTGGTTACTCAAGGGTTGTCTCATGTTGTTACCTGTAAAGAGCCAATCAGACAGATTTTATCTTTTGTTCATATCTCAATTTTTGTGGGCCGCCAGCATAGCTGCAGGACCACTTTCCAATCCATTGTGCGTGTGTGTGTCGCTATTTAAAAAAAAATACTCTATGAATAGTTCCAATTGGAACCAAGCTTGTTTCATAAGTACAACATGGGATCCCTCATATGTTGATGAGGTCAAAGGTAATGTGAGATCAAGTTAAAAGATAGGAAGGCTAAAAAGGTAAAATTGAAAACTTGAGTCATCGGTGCAAAATGGGATACCACCTATTTGTGATGAAGTCAAAAGATATGGCCAAGGTCTGTGAGGTCTCAAGTTGTAAGATAGCTGGGCGGGTTCCACAAACTTAATTCTTGAATTATAGCGCGTGAGAATGCTGAGAACCGCAAAATTTCTAGAGCAGAATCAGATTGGGTTCCTTGGCAACATTTAAAATTGGAAATTAAAAAAATATGACCATTGATCGCAGCAGTATAAAATGCATTTAGTGACATTAGAATGTATTAGACATCATTGTCAAAATAGTTTTAGATTTTGGGTCACATGTCTTTGTAGGAACTAGGCCAAAAACCTGATGCTTCTATGCTGAACAGTTCTTGGAGGCAGGCAGGAGTTTGTGTTGTCCCTGGAATGGATTTTGGTCAGGTGTGGAAGGAACATACCCATTTCAGGGTAAGAGATTACATCCTGTGTGTTCTTTTCAGATAATGTACCAATCATGCGTACCTCTTTTTGAACTGCATGCAGGATAAATTTAAACCTGTTAAAATAGAGCCTATACTGGGTGTCTTAATTCGTTGGAAAAATAATAATAATAATAACCAAGGATTTGATCCAGGAAAGGTGATTAAAAAAGGATCACCCTCCTGACTTCGGTATATATAGCGCCTCTAGGCGATTCAAAAATAAACTACTTAAACGTACGTAACTTAACAAACATTAAACAACTTAAGCATACAATTTTGTCAAAGATAATTTTGTGTATAAGTATAGTCATTAAAGTCAACAAACAACAGAATGACATAAAAAATTTAAGAAGACAGTAAAAAAAAATATAAAAATCAAGGAAAGTGCAAAACAGATCGGAAAAACAGGGACCGTGTTAAATTTTGATTTATAATTGTATCAATCTTCATGGTATGCAGGTGGTTTACTTCCCATTTCCAGGATGCAGCACTTTTTTTTTTTCTTAAATAACAAAAAGCTTGTTAGAACGAAATATAAGAATGCAGATACTGAATCTATAACTTGGGGAAACAAGTGAGTAAACTCTGTTTTAGAAGTCCAGCAAAAAAAAAGTGTTTTTGTTTTTTCTTTTAGGTCATCCAATGCAATTTATGGCAATTTTGAAAAACCTAATGTCAACTGATTTGTGTCAAACATAAGTTAACTCGTTTTGGTTGACACTTTGGGCCCGCCAGCTATAGCTGGCAGGACACTTTGCAATCCCATTGTGTGTTGTGTTGTGTGTATGTGTGTGTACACAAAATGTCAGTTTTAATACAGCCGGCCAAAGCTTGTATTCTTTGGAATATAGTGAGTGCGAAAGCCGAAAACTGCCCCAACAAATTGTAGTTCAAATGAATGAGCTTGTTAGTACAGTAACTGGATTCAAGTTCATACTGGCATGCTTATACATTGAGACAAGCAGTCTTACATGGGGTAACAGACGTGGAGGTCAAAGGTCATTTAGGGTCATTTAGGGTAATATTGCTATAGTATACACCTTTGGTTATCAACGTTAGTGGAGCTTGTTAGTGCAGTGATGGATCAAGTTCCTCTTCGTATGCTTATACCAAGAGACCAAGGGAGTCTTTGGGGGGGGTGGTTAACAGATGAAAAAGGTCAAACGTCATTGAGGGGTTCACTTGGGTCATGTTGTGCCTCTCCACTTATTCTTGAGCACATAATCGGAATGACCTATTTGGACATGTGTCCCCATTTTTTTTCTTTTTTTTAATTACCAAAAAAGCATGAGGAAGTATGATAATACAGTGTTATCCTATCCTTTAGAAACTTGGAATAAACGTGAATGAACATTCTCAGTTGAAGCTCGATTCTAGAAATATATCCAAAAAAGGTGTTTGTTTACTGGTTTGTTTTTTTTTTTTTTGCGAATGACAATCCTGCCTTCAGTTGATAAGATCAAAGATGTATGACAAGTTTTAGAACTCCACACAATTCATGGAGGAATACAAGGACTAAAGTGCTGGAAATTCGACTGTAATGTCATCGGTTCCATGTAATCTTCAACTTGTTTACCAGGATCCTATGATGTTGTGCGTGCATGTCAACAATACAAAATGTTTGAAATTTTAAAACTACAAGTTCTCCATGCAGACGTGGAGTGCATTTTATTAATCTTTTCCTGGAGATGCCGTGCACACAGTGTTGGAAAAAAAGGAGCTTGGCCATACTCGAACCATCAACCTCCGTATTACTAGCAGGCACTCTTACCAATTGAGCTACGGGGTTTGTAGAAGAGTGATAGATTCAATCTATAGTGTATTGAGGTCCAAAATGTGTCCATCGCTTTTCCAGCGGATAGCATCAAACGTATATTTACATATACAATTTTTAGATTATTTGTATTTTGAAATTTTTAACTTCAATATTTCAACAGGCAAGCCAGGAGCAGACGTTTTTTTTCAACCCTTGTGCACTAGCCATATCCGAAAAGATTAATAACTATTCAACACAATTATTGCCAAAGATATTTGGGAAATTTCATGAAGATGGAGTCAAGGGGTTTTGTGTCTGGCCCCTCCCCCCCCGCCCCCCCCTTGGCAATACGGGCCTGCTTTGTTGCCTTGGTCTTGCTCGTTTTCTTTAACACCTTGCTTGTAAAAAAGCGTGCAAAAATGGCTGTAGCATAGGCATCCCGAAAACCCAAACAAAAGTTGCATTTTTTGGTTTTTTCAATGCTCACTGTGTGGTAAACAACGAAAATAATATGCTGTATTGATTTTTACCCAAAGAGGTTGCTCCGAACTGAATTATCGAGAAGCCTACTTGTCCAATATTGATTATGGTCTGTGTGTTCATGTCCCAGTACACTGCAAAATGCCCAATTCTGCAAATCCCAAAACTGCACCTTGGCGTTTTTTTGGGGTTTGCGTCTTTCGGGCGTTCTTATCTCCAGCCATTTCTGCAGGCTTTTTTACAATCCGGTAATTAATTGCAAGGCAAGACCTAGACAATAAATGTATAGTTCGAAAACTTCAAAATGGTCTGACTTTGGCACAGTACTGAGACAGAAAACATTCCAAATTACTTTTTTGTGCCAGGTGGGGCAATTCATGGTGTGTCTCCCTTTGTAATCGTCCATTATGCATTTTCTAGAGCTTTTATCTTGTGAATTAACTGCGTTTTCATAGAAGTATTATGCTCTAATTAAACAATATATATCTGGACTACGCACATACATCTAAATTAGCAATTAGGAATGAAGCAAGTGTTTACAATCAACAGACCTTGTAACATCTATGACGTTTCCACAAATGTACGTCCATTACACTCATTTTGATGTGTTTCTATCTATAGTAAAAGTGTTTAGCCCTTACATGTATTCAAAGTAGATACTGTGTTGCTGTTGTTACATTATTAACAGGAACATAAGCTTGAGGTTGCAGCTTCAGAGAGCTTTTGTAATGAATGTGTCCAAAAAAATACTTGTCCATGCATGCACTTCTAAAGCTCAACTTCTTTTTAATAGTTGAGAGTTTCTTAGAAAATTTCATCCTCATGTAAAATTTAGCGTTGTCCACTAAACATTCCCACAATAAATTAAAAATCCAAAGCTTTCTGGTTATTGGAAATACCATTGAAAATAGGAGGGTGGTGTAAAAATTAGCGTTCCCCATGACGGGGAATCCATGTGTATGTATGATTGTAGGTATGTATGCATCTTTAGATATATGTACGTATGTTGTGTTATGTTGTCCGGTCATTTCAGTTGAAGTTTTTTTTTTAATTTGGGTTTAGTGTTAACTTTTAAATGCATCCTTTTCAATTCAAACCAAATTAACTTGTTTACTGTTGCTAGTGGGTGTGGAGTAGGAAGGGCTGAAATTAAGAGGCTGAGTTTAAAGGTCATATACAGTGTCAGGGCCGGCCCATGCTATGCGCCAGGTGCGGCGATCGCCGCACCACTTTTGAGAAGCAAAAAAAAAAAAAAAACGAGGAGAAAGAGCAGAAGAGAGAGAGTAGAGAGAGAGAAGCAAAAGAGAGGGAGAGATAGAGAAAGCGGAAGGAGTGGAGAGGAGAGGAGAAGACGGGGAAGTGAGATCGGGCGGAAAGGTGGTATTTGTAAAGTTTAGATACAAGGGGAAGCCGTCGTTCCTCCCCCAACTCGCCGAAAAAATCAATGCCGACACAATTGAACACTACTTTATACGGAAAAATACTTGTAAACCCATAATTTTTTTTTAATTTTTCCCGCACGGGGTTGTTAAAGGTGTATTGTAAGGAGAGAATTTACATAACAGGTGTCCGAAAAAAAAAGTATGGAAAGTTCTGATTTTGCACTAATGTTTAAGCTTTCTATCAAAAAATATGCCCATGTGAATGACTAATCTGAGAATCATTCTCTTTGGTTACAAAAATTGTGAAATGTCGATTGAATATGTTTTACAGCCTATTGTTTACATTGAAATTAAGCAAATCAAAATCGCCTTTTGTGTTTCACTTCAAGCATTTTGTAGGCAAATACAAGGTAATAAGAAATATATTGGGGGTCATAATCGATATGAATCACTACAGGCTAACACAATATATGGATGCCCCAAAATCTTCATTGCACTATTAAGGAGTTATACACCCCGATTCAGTGCAGGGCCTATCTTGGTTTGTTTCCTGCCGGATTTAAAAGGGGGGGTACATATGGAACTCTTTCCAAGCATTATAGGGGACAACTTGCACGTATTTCAAATGGTCAACTTTGATGAGAGAAAATGTGTTGTGGGAAAGCGAAACATTGCAAAGGTTTCGAGCTCCCGCACTCACCACTCTCCACAAACACGGGACAATGAGTAAACGTGCTAAAGGTCGGCATTTCGTGATCCACAGCTTGTTCCCCCGACTCAGGTTACCTAAAATATGTTGAGGAGTTTATATCATCTGAACCGTAGCCTTAGGATCCGCCTGTGCCCACTCTCACGTGGAAATTCGGTCGCTTCTGTAAGAAATTCGCTTTTTTAATTTTGTATTTTCTGTCCGTAAACGGACAGGACGGAAATCCAGCACGTAGCTTATGGGAACGTGGGAAAACGAGCAATTGCTCATAACACAAAACCGCAAGATCGGGATGATCAGTCAATTGTGAGAATAAGCTTTTCTAAGGATATCTAGTGATCAAGAAAAAAAAGAAGGTTCGCCTGAAATCCCGAATGCACCCTTCAATACCAACAAAGGAAATCAAACATTATTCTTTTTACTTTGATCACACCAATTATAACGTGAAACACAACTTACAAAATTTCGGGGCAAATTTCAAAATTAGTTCGATCAGATTTACTGAGAAAATGCGTTTGGACAGCGGACATTGCAAGGGTTTCCATGAACATTTACCACGAGAGCCATCTAGAAAACACAATTTTCCCGGGCCCTTAGGGACCACACCATTAGACTTCAACGGGGGTGGGGTTGGAAGTTTTTTTTTTAAATCAACCACCATACGAGCAAAAAAAACTTTCCCCACTTTGCCATTGAAAAAAATAAATAAAAAAAATACCCACACCTATAAGAGGGTGGGTTAATAGAAAATCGTTGCATACCGAGACAAATTGAGTAGTCTCA
>JAMKCH010024651.1:0-27677 GCA_023653785.1 Ophioderma brevispina | reverse complement strand
AAAATGCAGCATTCTGATTGGTCAGTTTACGGCCCATTATTCTGCAATAATGGGTCGCCAATGCATTTTCTTTTTAAATGAAGCTGTTTTAGGTAATAGAATAGAAATAAAGGGTTTGCAGTGTCATGTATGGGCTCTTTATGTATCCTCGGCCAGAAAATCTTTCAAATAATGGACTCGGCTGCGCCTCGCCCATTATTTAGTTTTTCTGACCTCGGACACATTATTCGCCCATAAATGACACTGGAAACCCTTTATTTCTTAAATATATTAGCCTTTTGGAACATGAAAACATGGGTATAGACATCAACATTATCCTTCTATAAGTCCCACAGATGGAGATACGTTCAAACATGCATTTAAGTGGCGGCCATTTTGAAATTGAAAATGGCTGCCATAATGAAATGACTTATGGGTATTATTTTTAGCTTATTAGATTCCTTACCTATGAAAACCTGGGTATAGACACCAAAATTATCACTCTGCGATCCTCAGAGACCGAGATATGTGCAAAAGTATTTTTAATTGACGGCCATTTTGAAAAACGGCGGCCATCTTGAATGCATCCCAACTTTTGTTTTGGTAACATGTAAAATATCATTCAGAATGGTCCTACGAACAAAATAATACCACTCGTGGATGGTCTTGGGGGTGCATAGGGGGCTATCGTAGCTCATGCACTATAGGCTAACCTGTATTCTGTCAGGGGGATTAAGATTAATGGAGGGACATAGTTTTATTTCGAATAATACATAGTCCAATTCAAGCAATATGTCTGTTCTATGACCAAAAAAGTACAAACGCAATGCATAACATATTAGTGTAAGCTGTGTGACCGGCAGATGGAATTGATTGCCATTGAATGGCGTCAGACATGTCCATCCGAGATTTGAACAGGAGTTTGGTGGCCTGTCTGTTTTTGAGCTGTGAAGCAAGCTCCTACAAATCGCCCAGAAACTCTGTTAATTAGTGTGTGCGTTCGTTCGTTCGTCCGTTCGTTACGGTAACATTAAAATGATGTATCCATTGATGCTCAGATTACAGCTGTCCCGGTAATTTATTTCAAATACGCACGAACACGCTTACTATCGGGTTGTGGCCTTTTTCTGACCTACCGAGGTCAAAGTTCTATATAAACGGTGGAAGAGAGGTATTCCATCAACGGTTTGGAAAAGCAGGACAAGCAGAATGTGGCAGATCGGCCGAACAAGTAAGCCTGAGCAGAAAATCTGCCAGAAAAGACAGAACAGTAGAATGGACGGAATATGTAGGAGTCAAATATCAGAATGAGATGGCATAATCGGCAGAAAGCAGAAAGGGCATAATCGCCGTATGGCAAAAAATGAAGAATACCCGGGTAGCATAATAAGCATACGGCATTGTGGAAACACTACTTTGGTTTGGTTCAACAGATCTTGGTCAGTTTTTAAATTTTTTTCTGTATATGGACCCCTGATTGTCGACAGAAAATGCATTGAACACGAAAATACATTCTTTCCTTTAAACATAGCAACTGCTTGGTTCTCAGCTTTAGTTACAGTTTGCGGGACATGCTCAACAAACTGCTAAGCGGTATGGGAGCTTTACTTGGGACTACATTTTTCATAAAAAAAGTACCGAGAATGAAGTAAAGATTATTAAAATAAAAATTTAAACAAAACAACAAAAGCAAACAAATGGGCAATGTTTAAACCATTCAGGAAAAAAAATACAACAACAACAACACAATAAACAAAAATACCTCCCGCAAGTAAACTTGCGTAACCCCTTGCAAGATGGCAGTCCTGAACATGACCTCAGATGACGTCTTATCCTTGGTCCATGACCTTTGACATCATCCACACATGAGGAACCCCTATTGCACTTAACCCCACTTCCCAATCTGGTTTAACAGGTGCGTGTTCCGATCGTCTTTGGACCCCCCCCTGATTTTACCGGAAGTCGTATCAAATTTTGATATCAGATGAAAGGCCGTATTTTTCTCATTCTCGTCCTGAAATTTGAGCCCTCAATCCATTTTCATCTCCCAGATATAAACAAAACAAAAAACCGCCGTTTTAAAGTGGTTAACCATCAATATTAGCAAGTATTGATAGGGCCTTGCAACATGCATTATTGCGTCTACCACAAAAACCGCAAGTTTGTTCCGACGGTACTTGATGGGTGTATGTGCAAGTGTCAAGGCTCTCATATCATTAGAGAACACCAGACACAAAATCCGGAACAATCCACCTTTAAAATCGGACTTAACTTGTCGAAGGAGACGCGAAAAACAGAAAACCTAACCAAAACCTAACAAACCGAACACACTCCATACCTAACACACATACGGACATTCGCACCTCCGCAATATTCCCCCTTCTGCTTTTCAAGCCAGTGGATAAAAACCAAAATATAAACAAAATTTGTGCGGAAGAAAGAAAAAATCTAAATGAAAACGCTGTATATTCTGCTAGTGCTACTCTGCGTTTCTGCCTATCCTAAAGGTCCGTTCATACTTCCACTGCACTTCATTCCTGTGCAGTAAATTTAAGGTCCATTCATGCTTCCACTGCAATGCAGTTGCAGTGCTGCTGTACTGCCTATAAATCGAATACTTTCTGCTACAACTTGATTCACTGCAATGCAAGTTAAAACGAATTTAACTTTGTTGTAATACTGCATTGCAGTATATCAAGGCAATTCAACGCACTGCACATTGCAGTGGAAGTATGAACGGACCTTTACTGCAATGTTCCATCACTTCCGCTGCACTCCTAATCGAATCGATTTACTGCAGGTCAATCCAGGTCACTGCAGCTCAATAAATTTAACTTAATTTGTTGTAGTACTGCATTGCGTTGCTGCACACTGCGAGTGATTACAGTAACGATTTTGGTAGGCTGCATTGCAATACTGCACTACAATGCAGTGAAGTATAAACGGACCGTAACCCTGCCCTTCAGTGGCGTAAATTCCTTTTTACATGGGGGATGGGGTTCATGAAAATTTATTAATGAAATAGGGTTTACTGACATGATCCGTTACTAGTACATGTGCGCGCAAAACGCGCTACAAAATTGCCATTTAGAACATAAAATCGTTAAATGTAATTGTAAGTAGAAAAAAGTGCTCGCAAAGCGTGTCGTTTAACATTTTTAAGCTATTAGGTAAAATATGAGATTATTTTGGTCAAACGGGCGTTGACATTGGGGGATGATCCCCCTCTACCCCCTCTCATCAAAATGTATATATACCTGCCTGCCCATTCTGCTTTTCTGCTCATTCTAATTTTCTGCCCATTCAGTCGATTTTGCCTTTTCTGCCCATTCTGTCCTTTCTGCTTCTCTGCTCATTCTGCCCATTTTGTTTTTCTGTTCATTCTGCTCGTTTTGCTCATTCTGCCAATGCTGTTCTTTCTGCCCATTCTGCGTTTCTGCCTTTTACACTAACCGAACGAGCAAGATTCAACCAATTGAACGCGGTAGTTTTTGACCACCACTCATGCTCCAGGAGCAGGTCTCACTCACTAACATCAAAGGGCATCTATTATTTTTTCTTATCTTTTTTGGACTTAAAATTGTTCCTTCTAACCTGAAAAAAATATTGAAAATGTTATATATTTTAAAATAGGCAGGAGCGAGGTTCGAACCCGAGAGCCACTGTGTCATGAGGTCAGTTACCTAACCACAAGGACAGCGAGGATGGGTGCTAGATTTGCAATTCTAATCCTTGATACGGTTTATCGCTAATCGGAACCGCAATGCGTCATGGGGCCAAAAAAGGGGCAAGAGCGCCGCAGGCGGCCGCTGTCACTTTCCCAGCCCCCTTATTTACATAAGTACTACGTAATTTGCTTGGCAAATGCTTAAAAATCTTACTCTTTCAACTACTTTTAGGACCTTTTTATCACTCCAGATGGCAATCATTTTGCTGTTTTTGGTTGTAATAATGATCGGAGATATCCTAAAACGAATATATGGTGATTTTGTTTAGTGTTAGCAACTTTTAATGAGTGTTTTCGAAGTGTTTTACATCACTCTGCATTGACACATTACATAATTTGCTCGGCGAAGGCTTAAAATTCTTACTCTTTTAAACTACTTTTAGGACTTTTTATCAAGTTAGGTGATGTCAATCCTCGTACTGTTCTTGGTTGTAATAATGAACGGAGATATCCTCATGAGATTATGGTTATTTTGTTAGTGTTAACAACTTTTTGACGCAGCTACATATTGGCGTATTTTGCAAAATGTATGCCTAAGGCTGCGAGCTGCTGGGATTATTGATGTGGGTCTTATTCAGGAATGCCCTGTTATGTAAATAAAAGTAGCTAAAAGTAATATTGGATAACATTATGTGACTTTAAGCGATTTTGTTAACGTATAAAAATTTGTATTAATATTAGCAATAACTTAGAAGTCAGTCGAAAATTTAAAAGAAACGTCAATGGAGGTAGGAAATTCGATGGTATAAGTGTTAGTGTACTGACCAAGGCCATGCACTGTCGCAAACTAGTTTTAATTAAAAATGGTATATAGAGCGACAATTGTTCAATATATTTTTAAACAACTTGCAGATATCCAAATTAATTATAAGGAAACTAGCCGAAGTATCAGGTACTTTGAAATAAAATCCCCTAAAAGGATAGCAAACAGAAACGACGCAATTTCACTTGGTGAGGCCTATAGAGGCTGATACCTTATGGAATGGTCAAAGAGGTTCTATATAGATTAGAGAGGGCAAAACGTTACGTCATATTTAGAAATATTCGTCTCGCAGTTTGAGACACAAGAAACTAGAGTACACACAATAGACAATGGCCGCTCCGCTTCTTCAACATACTGTGGGTGCAGCTTTGCATATGCACTAAACGGTAGTGATACAAATTGATGTGGTATGGTTAGAGGGGTGGTTTAGGTGTCTGGTAATAATAGTGCACCGGATCATTGTGCTCAGATTACTCTTTGTCTCATAATGCAATGCGCCCGCTTAGGTGAAAAGATGTATTCATTGAGGCGGTTATTTAACTCAAGACGACTGACGTTCTTTTCATTCGTTGTTGGCCATGGGTAGGCAAAATTTAACCACCCAAATAGCACCAAACATCAAACAACTGATATTTTGCCGGATTGTTTGTATCGATTTAACATTATGTGTGTATAAAAGCACCCCAACTAAATAATTATTCGTGCCATATTCAAATGTCAGCGCCCAGCACGGACGAATGGTTTGGAAGGGCTTCACCCCCTGGAATGGTAATATTTCTTTATTGTCGTAGATTGTTGTGGGTGTGGTGTAGCTACTGCTCTTGTGTCAGCATCAATATAATGAATAGCTCAGGGGGGGTTACTGACAATTAGGAAGAGAAGGTATACGGTATGGCGGCCTTCAGAACACATTTCGCACCTCTCCAGCAGTTCTTAAGGGTTCCAGTTTTGAAGCATAATTAAGTTATTAAGGTACCATTGGGAAAATGTTTGCTCAGAAGATAAATTTTTTAGCCAAATTTCAGTTCAAAAACCTGACAAAATATCAAAATGTCAGTTCATAATGCACACTCCAAGAACTTTAGTTCCCAAGTCGGTACAATGCCCAAAAATTAGGGCCGACATCCCTACCTGAAACAAGTGAGTAAAGAACCGACGGGGATAGCTCGATCTGGAACGGGTTATACAATTAGGATCCAGGAAGCGGGCGTCGGCTCTTTGCAAATTGGCCGTTCTTTTCACCCTACAAAATCAATTTGTAATCGGATTAAACGCTGGCGCAAGTCACGGCCCTATTCCATTCATTCGACAGGTCCAAAACTTTTCTCGCCTGCCCCATCAGCGTGAATCTATTATAATACATAGTAATTGTGTTGATTTGTTTTGGATAAAGTATGCGATCTCTCAGAATGAAAGAAATCGTCGGAAACTAGTGATACTAATAAAAAATCAGTGTATAATAGTATTGTTTCAGTACATTTGTGAGATATGATCTAATGCTTCGCCAATAAGGCCTATAAAACTATCTCTGTGAACAGGTACGTGTAGAGTGATAGACCCGATGAAGGAAATCTTACACTCACCAGACAGAAAATAAAACTATATTTACTTTATCAATATTCAAAATTGTATATTTATATGTTTAAAAACAATCTTACCTCCCCCTGGCTCGATTGCCTCGGTACGTCACTGATTGCAGTAAAGTTAATAGAGTAAATTAAGGCAATGATGGCTTGTATTCTTTGGAACTCTGCAGAATGTGTGGTGTTGGCAAATAGTTATCACATTAAAATAAATTGTGTTGGGATAATCAAACTTTGATCAGTACAAACATGCGGGCCTCATAACATCGCGGATCAATACTGATATTTTGATCATGAAGAATTGTGCTGTGAAAACATTAGCGCTTCATGGCACTATATGTCACCTTTTCCAATCAAGATACAGATTGGAAAATCTGGAGCAGACTTAGAGAATAAAAGATAGGATTTGTTGTTTTGTCATATTCGATGGACAGTTCAATATTTTGAGTAGTGGATACCGGCGAAAATTCCAAAAACGGTACTTTAGTTACGTATGATGCTACTGTAAGCAAATACTGAGAATATTTGTATTTTTTCTTATTTTTAGAGTAATAACATGTGTATGCTTACTTTGGCACCCACCATTGCCAAATAAATACCAAATTTGCTTGCATGAATGGCGAAAATGGTGGAAAATCCCTTGATGTTGGAGATTTGCTTACAAATAACGTCGTAAATAAGCTCAGTTATTACGTCACTATGACGTCATATTGTTAAAACTTGATATGTTTGTACTTAATTTGAAGAAAATACATATGTAGCTACACACTGATACCTAACAATATGATGTTTGTCCCTTAAGTACGAAAAAATCAGGGGGGTGGAAACCACCCCCTTCCCCTTGGTCGTGAACGTAGTAGAACAAGACCGAGAATGTCTCGGAAGCTGCGAATGAATGAATAGCATGTGATGATTTGAGGTGGGTGAGAGTTGAGTTCAAAATTGGTCTGAGCATGAAAGAAAAGCAATAAAAAATAGATCTGGAGACAGATCTGGACACAGTCGAGGCAGTGACCTTTGACCCTAAATTACCTTTGATCTCGAAAATATTTTAGACATATTTAGAATGGCATAAGGATCATTTCAAATGTCAGCTCAATCGGAGCATTTTGAAAATTTGAACTTTGACCTCTTAATGACCATTGACCTCGAAAATATTTTCAGCATGTTTAAAATGTCTAAGGATCATTTCAGTCAAATTTCAGCTCAATCGGAGCATTTTGAAAATTTGACCTCTGACCTCTTAATGACCTTTGACCTCGAAAATATTTTCATGTTTAGAATGTCATAAGGATCATTTCAGTCGAATATCAGCTCAATTAGAGCATTTTGAAAATTTGACCTTTGACCTCTTAATGACCTTTGACCTTTAAAATATTTTCAACATGTTTAGAATGTCATAAGGATCATTTCAGTCAAATTTCAGCCGCGTCTAGTTATATTTTATACACAGTAAATAGTACATTTCACTGTACATGCATCTTATACTGGTATTTTATTTTCATGTTGCTCGTCGTTCGTACGTACCTCCTACAACGCCGTACCAAGGCTAATTAATATAAGACTAAGTTTTCATGCAGTGATAAGAGATCGAGTTTGTACATGAAACAATTACAGTAATTTATAAACCAATCAGGGCCGCCGAGAGAAATTGCGGGCCCGGGGGGAACCTTGGAGTTACGGGCCCCTTTTGCCAACTTCGTTTTCCAGAACCCCATTTTGAGATTTTGAATTTACAGTGGCCGCGAAGCAGCCATGACGCGGCGCGGGGGTGTGGGAGCTGTATAATGTAGTTGATCGATGCAACTTAATGGGTGT
The DNA here is from genome assembly GCA_023653785.1 of Ophioderma brevispina. Lineage (NCBI taxonomy): Eukaryota > Metazoa > Echinodermata > Ophiuroidea > Amphilepidida > Ophiodermatidae > Ophioderma > Ophioderma brevispina. The sequence goes on along the minus strand of JAMKCH010024651.1, from coordinate 19,807 downwards.
TTTTGTTTGAATTATACATATTTTGTATATGGAGATGGCCCAGGGGTCGGGTGCGGGAGGGGGTGTCCCCCTCCCTCGCGAAGCGCGGAAGCCTTGCAATGTTCACTTTCCAAAACAAATTTTCTCATGAAATTTTGATAGAAACAAATAGAACAAATAGAAATTTGTAAGTGTTTCACTTTTTAATGATAGAGGTATGATAAACGGTTATTAAAAAGCAAAATATAGCTGATGGTTTTAGTGTTCATATATGAAGCGGCCCGGGGTGGGAGCAGGCACCAAGCGCGGAACCCTTGCAATGTTCACTTTCCGAAACACATTTTCTGATGTATATTTGAAAGAAACAATTTGAAATTGGTATGTAGTCCACCAACCGTTTTATAAAACAAAATCTTAATTGTTTTTGTGTAATTTCTCAAACCAAGAGAGGCCTTGCACTAAATTTATTAACCGCGCGTAGCGCGAAAAAAATTAAATTTCATGGGTTACAGGCCCCCTGTATCCGCCAATGCTCTGTCTTTCTCGCTCTCTCTCTCCATCCCCATCTCTCACTTTTTCTCCCTCTCTGACTTTTGTCATATAGCTGAACTTTTATTTTTTACGGCCCCCTAGGACACCGGGCCCCCTAGGACCCCGGGCACGGGGTCAATTACCCCCTTTGACCCCCCTCTCGGCGGTACTGAAACCAATTCATCCTGGGTTGAAGCTGCCCCGGTGATGTAATGCCTTAAGATCTGATTTTGTGTTATCCCTTTAAATTCTATTATTTATAGTAGTACTATTTCATTAAGTATCTTTATGCAGGTGATCTGTTATGGGGGGATTAATACAGGAGTCTTGAACTCCCAATATATTTTGTTATTTACTTTATGTAACTCAAGAATTTAAATTTAACTCCTATAGTCTAAGTGTGTAATCTGCCATTAGTAACGTCCAATTCTGTGGTTGCTAAATATTTTGGCTATCTATTGTATTCTATTCATTTTAACCAGAGAAGATGTAAGGAACATCTTCTCTGTTTTAACTTAATTACAATTAGAATATATAATGTTAGCTACCCATTGTATTGCCTATTTATTGATACTTGTATAATTCTTTTGTTAGATTTACTGGTTATCATCAACTCATTGTCTTAAAGGTGCATTTCGTGATTCCAACACCTGTTTTATTCATTGTTCACTAGATATCCTTGAGAAAAGCTTATTCACAAAATTTGCAGTGAGCCGATCCCGATCTTGCGGTTTCGTGTTACGAGCAATTGTTTGTTTCCCACGGTCCCATAGACCACTGTACTGTAATTTCTGTCCGTTTACGGACAGAAAATACGAAATTGCAAATTGCTTACAGATACGACTGAATTTGTATGTAAGATTGGGCACACGTGGATTACTAAGGCTAATGGTTCAGATGATATGAAAATCTCAACTTTTTGAGGTAAGTCGGGGGGACGAGGTTGTGGATCACGAAATGCCCTTTAAGATAAAGTGCATATAATTTCTTATAGATATTTAATATCACTTAATATCAAGGTGTGATTTTTCAATGATAGTGGCCATAGTGGCCAACTGTGTTCAACTATTTATTTGCTTACATTAATAATATGTGTTTGTAATTTTAAGCTTTTAATTATTAGTGTATGTTATTTGTATTTTATGATGGCCTCTGGCCACCTGGGCACCATGGGAGAACAGTGTTTGTCATTGAATGGTCTCCCCAGGTTGTAAATAAAAACGAATAAATAAATAAATATAAATACCTGTTGCAAGGCACTGATCTGTACATGGTATATCAGTGCCCGGGGGGGGTACTCGACCCAAAATTGGGTACGGGTGTGCGTCCACTGGGTAAAAAAATCGACCCATGTTTATAGTGACCAAATTATACAAAAATATGACCCATTTATATAGTTGGTTCCAAAATTTCGACCCATTAATATAGTTGGCTTTGAAATTTCGCACCATTTTCATAGTAATCTTAGCGAAATCGGCCCATTTTCATAGTAACTTTTTACTAAATCAGAAAATCAACCATTTTCATTGTGATTTTAGCGAAAATTGGAAAAATCGACCCATTTTCATAGTAAATTGCGACCAAAAATTGAAAAATGGACCATTTATATAGTAGCAATGACCTCAAAAAGTGACCCATCTTTATAGTAGCCTGGTGGAAAAAACGACCCATTATTATAATAAGGCGTGAAAATGCGACCCATATCGGCGGCACATTTTTTTTTTTTTTTTTTTTTTTTTTTTTTTTTTTTTTTTTTTTTTTTTTTTTTTTTTTTTTTTTTTTTTTCCCCCCCCCCCCCCGGATCAGTGCTGTTTTGGCCTCGCATAAACAGACGGGTATTTGCGTGTGAATCCACCAAATCTTGTCATCAGAACTACTCTCCGAATCACCACTTTCGTTCCCATCAAGTCTTCATCAAATAGTAAATTTGTTGTTTCGAAAAAGCATAAAAGACGGCTAATTTCAGCTATGAAACTACGGTAGGCGATATCCAATATGGCCGACTTCAAAGTTGAATCCCGAGTTGAATATGGTAATTTGGTTGGCAAGTGTGAGATTTTGACCATCACTCCCGCTCCTGGAGCATAAGTTGTGGCAACCGTTCCAGAGCGGAGCTATTAATTATATTGAGTGCTGCTGATCACAAATAGCAGTAGCGACACCACACCACAACAAGCTACGACAATAAAAGAAATATTACCATTCCCATAATTTATAAGCCCCTATAGGCCTAACCCAGGGAAAACTGAGTCGTTTCTGTGTGCTATCCTTTTAGGGGATTTTATTTCAAAGTACCTGATACTTCGGCTAGTTTCCTTATAATTAATGTGGATATCTGCAAGTTGTTCAGTGGCGTAACCGGGGGGGGGGAGGGGAAACCCACCCCGCCAAATGAAGTGACCTTTTGTACAGTGTCTAGCTATGGAGAAGGACCCAAATTAGCCCCCTCAAAAATGCCTTGCACCCCTTCTGCCCCCCCCCCCCACCCATTTCTAAAGGTCTGGTTACGCCACTGAAGTTGTTTAAAAATAAATTGAAGAATTGTCGCTCTAGGCCTATATACCATTTTTAATTAAAACTAGTTTGCAACAGTGCATGGCCTTGGTCAGTAACACTAACACTTTTACCATCGAATTTTCTATCCCCATGCTACATTTCTTTTAAATTTTCGACTGACTTCTAAGTTATTGCTAATATTAATACAATTTTTTATACGTTAACAAAATCGCTTAAACTCACATGATTTTATCCAATATTACTTTTAGCTACTTTTATTTACATAACAGGGCATTCATGAATAAGACCCACATTAATAATCCCAGCAGCTCGCAGCCTTAGGCATACACTTCGCAAAATACGCCAATATGTAGCTGCGTCAAAAAGTTGATAACACTAACAGAATAACCATAATCTCTTGAGGATATCTCCGTTCATTATTACAACCAAAAACAGCACAAGGATTGCCATCACCTAACATGATAAAAAGTCCTAAAAGTAGTTTAAAAGAGCAAGAATTTTATTGCCTTCGCCGAGCAAATTATGTACTGTGTCAATGTAGAGTGATGTAAAACACTTCGAAAACACTCATTAAAAGTTGCTAACACTAAACAAAATAACCATATGTTCGTTTTAGGATATCTCCGATCATTATTACAACCAAAAACAGCAAAATGATTGCCATCTGGGGTGATAAAAAGGTCCTAAAAGTAGTTGAAAGAGTAAGATTTTTAAGCATTTGCCAAGCAAATTACGTAGTACTCGTATGTAAACAGAGGGGCTGGGAAAGTGATAGCGGTCGCGTGCGGCGCTCTTGTCCCTTTTTCAGCCCCATGACGCATTGCGGTTCCGATTAGCGATAACCCTTATAAATTGCTAATCTGGCACACTGATCCTCTCTGGTCTTGTGGTTAGATAGCTGACCTCATGATACAGTGGCTCTCGGGTTCGAACCTCGCTAATGCTTACTTTTAAATATATAAAACTTTCATTATTTTTTCAGGTTAGAAGGAAAAATGTTAAGTCCAAAGAAAGATAAGAAAAAAATAATAGCTGCCCTTTGAGGTTAGTGAGGGAGACCTGCTCCTAGAGCATGAGTGGTGGTCAAAAACTACCGCGTGCAAATGGTTGAATTTTGCTCTTTCGGTTAGTGTAAAAGGCAGAAACGCAGAATGGGAAGAAAGAAAAGCATGGGCAGAATGAGCAAAACGAGCAGAATGAACAGAAAAACAAAATGAGCAGAATGAGCAGATTGAGCAGAGAAGCAGAAGGGACAGAATGGGGAGAAAATCAGAATGAGCAGAAAAGGCAGCATAGGCATTGATCCGGGGGTATATATTTTGAGGAGAGGGGGTAGTCAATACGATCACCCCCCAATGTCAACACCCGTTTGACCAAAATAATCTCATATTTTACCTAATAGTTTAAAAATGGTAACCGCCACGCTTTGCGAGCACTTTGTTCTAAGTACAATTACATTTACGATTTTATGTTCTAAATGGCAATTTTAGCTCGTTTTGCGCGCACATGTACTAGTAACGGATCGTGTCAGTAAACCCTATTTCATTAATAAATTTTCATGACCCCCCATGTAAAAAGGAATTCATGCCACTGAAGGGCAGGATTAAGGTCCGTTTATACTTCACTGCAATGTAGTGCAGTATTGCAATGCAGCCTACCAAAATCGTTACTGTAATCCTCGCAGTGTGCAGCAACGCAATGCAGTACTGCAACAAATTAAGTTAAATTTATTGAGCTGCAGTGACCTGGGTTGACCTGCAGTAAATCGATTCGATTAGGAGTGCAACGGAAGTGATGGGACATTGCAGTAAAGGTCCGTTCATACTTCCACTGCAATGTAGTGCAGTGCGTTGCATTGCCTTGATATACTGCAATGCAGTACTACAACAAAGTTAAATTCGTTTTAACTTGCATTGCAGTGGGTTGCATCAAGTTGTAGCAGAACGTTGTCGATTATAGGCAGTGCAGCAGCACTGCAACTGCATTGCAGTGGAAGAATGAACGGACCTTAAAGTTACTGCACAGCAATGAAGTGCAGTGGAAGTATGAACGGACCTTTAGGATAGGCAGAAACGCAGAGTAGCACTAGCAGAATATACAGCGTTTTCATTTAGATTTTCTTCTTCCGCATTTGGTTTATATTTTTATTTGTTTTTGTTTATTGTTGTTGTATTTTTTTCCTGAATTTTTTAAACATGCAAATTGTTTGCTTTTGTTTGTTTTGTTTTTAATTTTTGTTTTATTTTTTAATAATCTTTACTTCATTCTCAGTACTTTTTTCTGAACATGTAGCTGCCAATTAAGCCCCATACCGCCTATCGTTTGTTTGAGAATGTCTCGCAACTGTACTTAAATCTAGAACACGCAGTTGCTATGTTTAAAGGAGTGAATGCATTTTCGTGTGCAATGCATTTTTCCTGTTGACAATCAGGGGTCCATATACAAGGGAAAAATTAAAAACTGCCAAGATATTGTTGAACCCAAACCAAAGTGTTCCCACCCCTGCCGTATTTTGCTATTATGCTACCCGGCTATTTTTCATATTTTGCCATTCTGCCGATTCTGCCCATTCTGCTTTCTGCCATGTCCATTCTGCTCTTCTGCCTCTTCTGCATATTTCGTCCATTCTACTTTTCTGCCTTCCTTTTCTGCCCCCATTCTGCTTTTCTGCCGATTCTGCCCATTCTACTTTTCTGCCGATTCCACCAACCGTTGACTGGAATCACCTCTCTTCCACCGTTTTATATAGAACTTGGACCTCGGTAGGTCCGAAACAGCGTCCGCCAACTCGCTAGTTTTGCTGTATTGGAAATCAGCGAAAATAAGCGTGTTCGTGCCGATTGGAAATAAATTACCGGGACAACTAAACTGAGCATCAATGGATACATAATTTTAATGTTTCCGTAACGAACGGACGGACGAACGAACGAACACACTAACAGAGTTTCCGGGCAATTTGTAGGAGCTTGCTTCGCAGCTCAAAAACCCTTGGTTTGACGGGGTAAACCCTTTTCAAATTTTCAACTCGTTATGTTTATATGCGTGTCACCGGTTGATGCTAATTGCTTTCGTGCATTATGACAGGGGAAAACAAAGACAAACTAATGTCTTTTTGGTAAAATCGGCGCGCTAGAAAATCTATGTTTTGCCCCTAATTTCGATGCCAAGTAATATTTCTCAAATTTTCTTTCACCGATGTTAATGTCTTAAACAATATTCTCTTGCAGCGGTTAGCTAACAATTTTGGCATTACAGTGCTGCAGATTGGTGAATAATATCAAATGGAATCTGCATTTTGGGGTACAAGCATGAAAATTGGCAGAGATGTCAAGTTTAACCTACTGAACATTTTAGGATATAGACCCAAAATTATTTTTTCCGAGATGGCCGCCAAATTCAAATTGGCCGCCAAAATGCTGAAATGACTAAATATCACCTTAATAAATATCTAGTACAACTAATTTACCTCTGTTTTAACTAAGAAGGTGAAATTTGGTGTATTGGACATTTTGCAAGATAGTGTCCTACAAGTATTTTGCCAAAATGGCCGCCCAAATCAAAATGGTTGCCATAAATTCTGTAAAATGTAAGATTGTACAGATATATACTTGTTTTAAATTCTCGTATATGTGTAACACTTGCCTTTATCAATACAATTTATTTAAGCCCAAATCTATCCAAAAGTGACCAATAATAATTAATAATGGCCGCCATTTTAATGGAAACTAGGATCTGCCAATTTGCTTGTGTTTGATACGCCACAGCGTAATATTATATTTAACTGATCTTAACATTACACTCTACTAGATATGCTCGCACTTTCCACGACATTTGCAAAATGATGTACATTCTAAATCTACCTGATGACAGCATTTACAATTTCCTCTGCACACAAAACTTCCAGGAAACTTGAAGCTGTCAAGGGCCAGGTTCTCAGCACCGCCATCATTGGGGCATTTGATGTCGCCTCACTCTACACCAATATTCCCCACGATGAAGGCATCACATGATCGCAGCCAGCTGTGCAGTTTTGGCCAAAAGTGGCCACACAACACTCCCCATTGATGATCCGGCCACTTAGATGAAGCATGTACTAACCAAGAAAAATTTTACCTTCATGAATGACAATTACTTGCATGTACATGGGTCAGCGATGGCGCACTCGCTGGCTTGTCTTTTCATGTCCAGCATTGAAGAGTAGAAGCTTGCTGCAGCACTGTGTTATCCTTGGCTTTTGGTGGAGATACATCGACGATGTATTTTTCATCTAGACCAGTGATCACATTTACTAACCACACCAATTCTTTCCACAAAACCATTAAAGGTCCATGGCCCGATCACTAATAGCCTCGTCCCAGAAGCCCCAGATTTTACCGGAAGTGGTCAACATTTTGGTATCAGAAGAAAGCTACTATTTGTCTCATTTACCCTGTCAAATCTTATATCCAAAGGATGTTTTGGTTTGGCAGTTATGAGAGAACATTTGGTCGACCAAAACTCTACGGGGCTGAACTTTTTTAGCTCTTCGAATCAAAAAGGATTGGAAAATCGGTGAAAACTTTTACAGATGGTGTTTCGAGTGAAGGCCAATCTATTACGATGAAAATTTTCACCTTATTTGGGCCATCCCTTTGTAAATTCACTTCTGAATATTTTCACCAACAGGTGCATTTCCTTGACGTCGCCATCAAGAGCAGATGGCAACCCTTCACGATCTCTCTCTCTCTCTCTATATATATCTATTTATACAGACTGTCCCCAAAAAAAACTATACAATCAAAGATTCATTTTTGTTGCCAACAACTTATGTTAATCTCAACTGGAAGTTGACTGATTATTACCTAGAAGTCCAGCTCATAAGATTTTTTAGTTGGTGTAATTTAGGGTCTGGTTCAGGAGTTAAGGCCATTATCTTAGACGTATGAAAAACACGTTGGCCAGTTTTGCCTATCCCGATATCAACAGAGTTTCCATTAAAATCAACTTCAAGCCATTCTCTATGCAAAATCAAATAAAAAATAGGTATAAAGTGCTGTTGCTTTTGATATAACATAATATATGAGTTTAAATGTCACAATTGTGCCAATAAAAAATACATCTAGCATTGGAATTCTAATCCAACATCTTTTTTTCTCAGCTTACACCATGTTTCAGCGAAGGTAGAATTCTAAACCCCTCGCTGAAAGTAAACGAGGCTTTGGACACCTTCCATCCTTTCCCGTTATTGTTATTTGTTTCATGCTGGTTTCTTTTCTTCGCATGTTCCTTTCCGGCACTTGGGAAACAGCAGGGAATGGGTAAGGGAAATGACCCTCCCCAGTAGAGCGATGTCCGGACTTTTGTCCCCCAATCAGAGACTTGTGGCTGCCCCCTTGCCTTTCAGCAGTAAAATTCACAAATTGTACATGAATTTCAGATTACTGTCCCCCTGAGAGTGAGTCCCCCCAATTTCCCCCCCACAACATAATTTCTGGTGGGCTTTCAAATTCACTGTTGGAAAAGTAATATATTGATTAGTTCAAAGCGTAAACAAGTGCATTGGGCCTCTAATCTGTACAATAATTCTTTTGTGGTGAAAACAGTTTAATCCACAAGATGCGACACACCTATACCGTTAGTTTCTTACCTTCAATGAAACGGGCCCAAGTGGTATTTTATCCTTTGTGTTCATTGACAATATCTCCAGTTAGAGTGCCTCAAATTGGAAGGATAAAAACGAGATTAGCTTAGGGATCTGCTAAAACCATAAAATCAAAATATCTCACAAAAATGCAACATTTTATATTTTTTCAATTTTAGTTTTTGATTGTATATTTTGTTTTGGGTACAAGACATCGTCTCCTCCATTCCTCCAGTTTGTTGCCAACCCCTCGTCCCCTGTAATACTGGCATTGCTTACATCAGGCTCTTCGCCTTCGGCCATATGTTCTAATGATTCTAGATTTCTATACCATTCGCAGAATTTGAAGAAACACCTAGTGGCCACAGGACACAGCTCCTGCAGAGTTCAGCAAGCCATCCAGAGAGCCTACTCACTACCCAGGACTACAGCTATTGCAGAGAAACCCAGAAACCAGGATACTACACCCGAACTCCCACTTGTGGTTACATTTCATCCCAGTCTTCTTCCCTTGTGCCGTATTGGTAACACTAACCATCACATTCTCCACAGTTCTGATCTTTGCCGTGCTGTTCCTGACACTTCCATCTTGGCCTACATACAATCCCCACAATCTATGTGACATGATTGTGAGGGCTTCAGTCTCCCACTGACTGATACTTCTTCTCCTACACAGCAGGGTACTTTCAAGTTCACAGGTTCGAGATGTATCGTCTGTAAGGACCATATACAGAAGACCGAATCGTTCACCAGTCATGCCACTGGTACCAACTACAAGACCAGAGGCACCATCACCTGAAGTACTTCTAATGTCATTTATCTTATTTCTTGCAGAGTGTGTGGAGTCCAGTATGTTGGGGAAACTAAGACACCTCTTAAGAGACGCTTCTATGGCCATAGGTCCACAGTCGACACCATCAAGTTGGAAACACCGGTGGGTCAGCACTTCAACCATACAATATGACCTTACCGGGATCGAATCTCTTGGCAACCACCCCGACACTGTCCATATCAGCAGGTAAAATGTGGGGATGAAACGTCTACTCACCATCCAGCCCCATGGTCTCAACATCCAGGAAGGAAACTACTATATTCCTTATTTCACTCTTGTATTACCTACATTTTTTCGGCTTCTCTGTTTCAGCATGTTTAGGTATCTCTGTACTTTTTTACCATGCTTATTTAATTATTCCCTCTTTGTGGTGTGTGCTTTGATTTTTTGTTCACTATTTTATTATTATTTATTTTTTGGTTATTACATTTCCTTAATTTATCATTATGCTTTCTTTTGTTATTCTGTTCTTGTTTCTAATTCCCATTCATTTTTTACTTTAACCCGCCTCCCTGTTTAGATTCTATTTCAAGTTTCTCATTTCCAGGTCTTCTTTTCCCCTTCCTCTTACTCATCAAGACAAGTACTCAACCTACGACACTGTTAATCACAGATGCCTACTCCATAAGATTCTGGAAATTACCAAGGACATCCGCATGACTGAGCTTTAATATCCGAGGATTGCTGGCAAACAGGATGTTCTTTGTTCAACTAGGAGCGAAGAAGAGCCGATGGCGTAGGCTCAAGAATGGTCTACCACAAGGGAGTGTGCTTGCACCTCTCCTGTTCAATATCTATACTAACGATCAACCTAGGAGTGCAGGAACCTGTCGTGTTATTTATGTAGACGATCTTGGAATTAGCGCACAAGATGCCGACTTGACAGTTGTTGAGAGACTCTCCAAAGCTTTGGATGAACTCACTCCTTATTATGAGGAAAACCAGCTACGTGCAAATCGATCTAAGACACAGGAGTGTGCTTTCCATCTACGCAATCGTGAAGCCAGACGTCAGCTTAAAGTTACCTGGTCTGGAACACCCCTGGGGCACTGTGATAACCCTGTCTACCTAGGAGTTACCTTGGACCGCACTCTCTCTTATAAGACCCACATCGAGAAGACGAAGAGTAAAGTATGTTCACGCAATAACATCTTGAACAAACTCACTGGCACAAGATGGGGTGCTCGCCCACATACCCTAAGATCGACGGCACTTGCCCTGTGTTACTCATGTGCAGAGTATGGTTGCCCTGTATGGGAAAGATCAACCCATGCCAAGAAGCTTGATTCAGCGTTAAATGCCTCCTGCCGGCTTATCACAGGATGCCTCCGCCCAACACCAACAACGGAAAACTTATACATCCTAGCAGGAATTGCTGCACCAGACATCCGTCGTAGCGTAGCGAGTATGCAAAAGCGTATAGCTGCCAAGTATCTAATGTGAACTGAAGCACCCTATGTCTGGACAGATTCCTGCTGCCAACCGCCTTAAATCCAGAGAGAGTTTCTTAAGCAAAGTCCAACCTCTTGAAACAGTCTCTAAGGAGCTCAAGAGAGTCGCCTTGTGGAAAGAAAGACTTGCCATCAACCAAGTAACATCTATTGGAACCTAGTGCGCATCTCCCACCTGGAGCTGACTCCTCATGGGCTGAATGGCGATGCCTCAACAGATTAAGAACGAGAATTGGTCGATCTAAGGTTTCCTTGCAAAAGTGGGGCTACCTGGAAGCAGATCAGGACACTACCTGTGGTTGTGGAACAGCAAAACAGACAATGGAACATCTCTTGGTCTGCCCACTGCTGGAGCAACAATGCACAAACCAGGACCTTGCGGAATTCAGTGAAGCAACCAGACTTTTGTATCTCCATCTCTGGCTGGATCTAGTTGAGAACCACAGTGTTTGGAAACGATAAGAAGAAGAAGCTACTCATCATCCGTTGTTCTCTTTCAGCATCACCCTGTCCATGCCCCGCTGATTTCCTGGTTATTATCACACATCCCCTTGTTCATTAACTCTTATTTTTCTATTTTCAGCAGGCTCTCCAAGTCTCTTTGCCCATCACTCATCCGTTCTCCACTGTTTTCTTAGTTATCGTCACATTGTTCATTAACTTCCATTGTTCTTTTTCAGCTTTCTCCCCAGTTCCTTTATTCATCACCCATCCCTTTCTCCCCCTTTGTTTTCTTTTGCTAGGTTCGTGTCCTTTGTTCTCTGCCCGTATATATGGTTTGTCTTATCTGTTGTCTTGTCACTTTGCTTTTGATCACGATCCTGCTAGAATCGAAACAGACACACATCCTATTATACACTTTGAAGTCATACAAACAGTGTAGCAGTATATCCAAAATAAAGGTACAGCAGATGCGAGTTTTATTCATTAAACATGTTTTTACTCATTTAGAGCATTTTTTTTACAGTTTTAGTGACTACTATTCCTAATTTGTGACTGTCTTAAATCTTATCCCAAGAGTATCCCGGTCACCAAAATGTTTAATTAGTCAAAATATACACACTCTCAAGTAAAGCAATAGTCATGTTGTATGCTACAGCTGTTATCCTATTTTTTTGTGTTTTAAGTGTTTATGGCGGCCATTTTGTATTCGACGGCCATCTTGGAAAACCTCAACGTCCCCCCATTTGCATAGTTGTTAAAGGCAATGAAGAATAAGCATCATCAAGAACATATAAGGATAAACCGTGCTACACCGTTTACTAGAAATTTATTTGCATTTTTTGCAGCGATTGCGGCCATTTTGAATTTGGCACCATTTTGGAAAATTAATTTTGGGTCTATATCCAGAATTGTTCACTGGGTCATTCTAACCACAAATGGGCGTGCGCAAGACCTGAACCACTTGGGGTGTTAACCTAAGTAGTTGGTTTGGGAATGTATTCCTCGTTGTAACAATTGGTGAGAATTTTCAATTCTGAATTGGGAGTTTTTGCTATTCTTCTCATTGGCTTCATTGCTGTATTTGTATCTGTTTTGCGAAGTTGCCGTATTTTTTGCCCGGGAGAGAGGGCAGGTGGATTATCTACTCGCCTTTCACAAAAGCGGCCCGCACTCTAAAAATATTTTACTCAGTGCGGGGAGTAAAGCGTGTTGAGTAAAAGGTTGAGTCAAGATTTAATCAGCATGGCGTAAAACACAAATTTCCCTTTTACTCCTCACCCGAGTAAAATTGTGAAACACATGTTGAGTAAAGCAGTTTTGAAATCTAACTCAACGTTGCGTGATAAAGTAGTTTGACGCAGTGACGGGATCAAAAATTACACCGCATGATTTTAAGCAACGTTGACGAACCCAGACACGTGCAGCCCAAGAATTGCCGAGGAATATCAACGGGCCAGGATGAGACAGATGACAAGCTGTGTGTCGCGGAAATGCTGGTCATTCTGATATTTTACATCAACAAGTTATAATCAGAAAATAATAATAATTATTGCGGTGATGCAATGGAATTGTCATGATTGCGAACCCAACTATGTCTACGGTACCTGATATCAAGCTATGAATTCGGCAACCTTTCAACGTTGATGCCTGTATCACCGTGAGCGCTGTGTATTCAAATGGGGATTCGCTATTACTCAGTAAAGTTATAGGTTGCATTTATGCCAGCATGATATTTACAATTAATCTGACAAATCTATGGCCTATAGTTTTACCTGGTGCATCTACATAATCATGATTTTGAACCACCATGGCCTTGGAAGAAAAAGGTAAATGTAATGAAAATATGTCCTTGTAGATTTTGTGTTATTTTTTAATTACCAAGAATACCGCCTGTGTTCTTTTGATGTTTGAAAGTGTAGTTCTATTACCAAAATCGAAAACAAAACTATTTGGAAGTTTCGAGTATACTGAACAAGCCATTTTACTCAATCTGGTGAGAAACTTCGTAGTTTTCTGTTGAAAAAAATATTTGCTTTATAGGCCTACCCGCATCCAAAGTATTTACAAGGATATCTAGAGAAACACGAACAAAAAAGGTGCTAGAATCACAAAATGCACCTCTAAATTCCGAATTAATTACTCGATTAAATCCCAGCAAGTGACCCCGCCGGGAATTAACATAAGACCTCAGCAACAAAGTCCAATACCTAACCAGTGGGCCACGCTCTCACATTTTTATGGGGTGATAATGTACTCTAGACCAGGTAAATATTGAATTTTGGTGTTTAAAGAGTAATTTCAATTACCTACTTGTGTTGACAAACTCTTTATCTTGATATATATAACTAGGCGATCACGCATCTTCGCGGTTTGTAATATGTGTGGTCCAAAGGGTAAAGAAACTGAGAGAAGACAGCACTTAGTCGTGAGAATCACGGCTTGGCTAGGTAATTATACACGTGTATAGATAACCCAGTAACATAAAGGTCATGCCCGCACTAAACGAAAATAGTATCCTAACCGGTACAGCCATTATTAAAATGAAGGGGAATGGGTATTGCAATGCATTGGACCACATATAACATCATAAAGTGGGTAACTTGGTCTCAAACAAGAACGCGAGACTTTTCATGGATTAAATGCCAAATACACTATTTGAACGCCTCAGTAATCACATTAGAGTAGGTAAATGATTACATATTGAGCCCCCGCTACCCATGTGAAGTGAATCCATGCATAATTTTGAATTACATAACAATGCCTTTTGTTAGAAGCTATAAAAGGTCAGGCGTCTATTGTTTGTTCTTTTTCCCTACTCCAATCCTGTGTGCAACGAGTTCACGTTTTTCATAGTTGGTTGTTACATTACAACAAAAACTGACACGTAGGTTCCCTAGGCTATGCCTCGTTCAACGGCATTGTCAATACGCCGAAGAGTGCTTGCTCTCCGCCAGAAAGGGTACAAACATATTGCAGAGTACGGTCTGTAAAATCCTCAGACACCGGAGACTGCATGCTTCAACATGGTTACCGAGCATAATGAATGACTAAATGTCCACGTCTAATCGTTCACCACAGAGTTTCTTGACTTCGCTGGGCTGGGGAGCACAGAAGATTACAGTTGGGACCGGGGGAGGGGGCACTTGTATTCAAAGGTGGATATGATGCGTGAACAAGAAAACGCGTAAAAAGGGTGTCTTTTCCAACAGACGATGTACGCGCGTACATCGTTTAGGGTATCAAAACAGCAAAATATGGAAAAAAGGGTATGGGACACTGGCGACATGTTGTCTTAATGGACGAGAGACGCTACATCCTTGACCATCAAGATGGAAGACAAAAGGTTCGTCGATTACTTGGTGAGAACCTCCGAGATGACTGTATTCAGGAATCGACTCAAGGTGGTGGCGGCTCAGTGATGGTATGGGTCGGTATTCATTATGTAGGAAAAGCGCCACTGGTTGTGCCAGATGGAAATATGAACGCCGCCGTGTACGTGGCCATTCTGGAAAACCACTGCCTGCCACATGCAAGAAGTGTGTATGCAAACAATTTTCGGCTGCAAGACGACAACGCCACGCCGCACAGGGCCGCTGTAGTGAGGCAATTTCTTGAGGCAGAAGGGGTGGAGAAGATACCATGGACTGCTTGCTCCCTTGATATGAACCCTATCGAGCACGCGTGGAATGCCTTAGGCCGACAGTGACAGGGAAAATCTTCCTCAAACTCTACAGGAGTTAGCTCAGGCTCTGATCGATGAGTGGGACGCCCTGCACCAGCAAACATTACAGTAACGGCCCGGTAACGGACTAATAGCGGCTGCCATAATGGGCCAGCAATGGCAAACGGTAATGGGCCGGTTAAGTTTTGCACAGCGGCATTCGATTGGGCCAATATAGGCTTGCCGTTACCGGGCCAGAATCGGCCCAGTAAAGGGCCAATTCATTTGAATCTGCACTGTTATTTGGCCATTATTGGGCCATTACCTGGCCGTTATTGGGCCATTACCTGGCCGTTATTGGGCCAGTGTGAAATTAATGACTCGCACCGGACTCGCACAATTATTTGTGTCATAATCATTTACACCCTAGTTTTGGACGTAATTTTGGTAAAAGGGAGAGTGATTAGTTATAACCTCTAGCACATGTTTTGAGCTTTTATTCAAGTTCGCATCTATACACGGAGCTACAACAAGGCACACTGCCATGCATGCCGGATGCCTGCTCATATGAAAGGCTATATAGCTTACACAAAAAACGTGGTAGGCCTAGGCTAGCCTAGCCTACATGTACAAATTACTTAGTCTGAGGCATGGTCGCACAAGCCGGTACTGCGTACGCTTAGCATGCTCATGGTTCAAACAATTGTTTATACGGTGGCTATATAGGCTAGCACATGACGACACAGAGGTTCACGGGCATGACGGGGGGGGGGCCAATTTTCTTTGCACTATCCAAACAACGGATTAAAGAACTTGTCATTCTTACTAATTACTATAGGCCTAGGTAAAGTGTTATTACCTTTTATCTATGCTGACTCGCTGAGATGCTTTTCGCTGAAGTTGCTGAGAAAAGTTGATCCAGCCCGGGATCCAGCCGATCAGTCGTACATGTCGTACGCCATCGCAATGCGCAATCTAATACTGAGGAAATCCCGCTTTTTCCAGTGCACCACTAAGAAGCGTTATGCCGTAACTGGCCCGTTACAGGCCCATAAGTGGCTCGGAAGCTCGCGGAGCGCTCGGCGAGAAAACGGCAGCCGCACGTATACCAGTAACGGTCGATACCGGCGGAGAACCGTCAGCCGTATCCGTTATTGCCGGAAGTAAACCGTTTGAAGCCATTACTGGGCCATTACCGTAATGTTTGCTGGGCCATTGACATCATAAAAACCTTGTGGACAGTATGCCGCACCTTCTTGACGCACTGATTCATGCCAGGGCTGGCCATACTCGATATTACTAATTGACATTTAAACAGTACTATTGGACATTTCGATGCACGAAATCACCCAAAAATATGTTATCTGTAAAACTGACTGATTTTAAAAATTGTAACAAAATTCTTAAATCTGCTGTTCAAATATCCCTTTTCCTTTCAGGCTAAGGGCACAGTTCGTAAAGGGTTAATTGTTGACTAAGTTCATGGTGATATGTTCAGAAGTGACTGATCAATCAAGTAGTGTAGAAATATACACCCTGGGATATCATATTTTAACTCACTGTAAGAATCATTCCATAAAAAGTGGAAAAATATTTTATTTCAACTTTTTGAGCAAGAATGTGGAAATGTTGGAGATTGCCAACTCCTGTTGTCCCTATCTTGTTTAGCATATTAGCCGCCTAATGTGTCTCTTATGTCTGTACGAGACTTGTACTTGGACAAGTAACCTGTTTTGTTATTTTTAAAAGAAACCCTTATTGGGTGGTTACTTAGCATATCGCCATCATTAAAATAGGTTTTAAAATGTGTTTATAGTGAGTGCTTCGACGTTTTGGAGTAATGAGGTAAATTAATCCACTCAAAGACAAAAAAGGCCTAGAATTGTTATAGGAAAAATAGGAAAGAGCAAGTTAGATGCTATCAACTAGTATAGCTAACATTATAATCACTGTCAGAATTTCTCAGGCAAGCCGAACGCACGCAATGTATTATGCAAATTAAAACGCAGTATTGACTCACGCCACCCGACCAATTACAAATCGCGTGACGCTTGTCAAGAACTTTTGTGCTTCCGGGTTGGCGCACATCACGCTGCGTGTACTGCAATTTTGCCTGAGAAATTCTGGCAGCGATTATATGTGGGAAAACACTTTCCATATCATGAATAAAAATTAAATTCAGTATTTGTTCATGAAACTTTATAATATAACCTTTGATATGAAACATAAATCAAGTTATTTGCATGATTTCTTTTCAATTGATTTTTTGTAGACATAATTACGGTAGTATCAAATTGAGATCAAACAGGGTTTTTTTTTTGTTAACGCTTTAACCGGGTATTATTTTGTCACACTAGTTGCCATGGTAATGATGCTAGGCCTGTGAATGGCTAACTCTTTGAACATAATTTAAACACCGTTGGACGAATATTAAATACATTTGGGTAGAAGGGCTGGGACATTCCAGAGGAAACCATGTTCGCGGATTTTTAAATTTTAGTTTCCATGACAACTGGGAGCCGCCCGATATACACAATTAAAAAATTGGAAGGCATAATTTTCTAGAGCTTATTTTTTTTTTATATATGTGCCAAATTTCATTTCTATGCGATTTTTCGTTTGCTTAAAAATTGCTATGTTGCGGTTGTTGACCAACTGAGATAAGGACATTTAAATATTGTGCTACGCTGAGGTCACTATTTATATGAATTATGTTATTCGGGGATGTTATTGTTTGCATTGTTTATAGGAAGTATTAATTAATAATTCTCAACAATTTCCACTATTCTTTTATTACATGAGCGGGCATTGTTGATTGACCAAAGATGTTCTAAATTATAACCTAGATGGGCGGATTTTCCTGAAACAGCGTGACCAAATTCAAGGTGCCCAAAATTATTATAATGAGCAATTTGCATACGCACTTCATTATCACACTTTGGTGCGCCACCATATTTGGTTTGCATCTGGTCGTATGTCATGAACTGGGTACACTAAAATGGGGGATCTGTTACACTCCAACTTTTTTTTCAGTATAATTCCATTTAATTCTTAAACTATTTGACTCTGTTCAAAGAATTTGATGTCTATTTATTGCTAGAAGCCTGCTCTTTAAGATAAACCCATTTTCAGCCCTATTGGATTAGTATTATGAGAGTTACGGTCGAAAACCTTCAGCTAGGTAACGGGGGATACGGTGGGGGGGGGGCGGCGGTTAGGGGGAGCCATAGATATTACACACAAAACGGGTGAAAATGGGTCGCCTATAAATGTAAATAAGTAGAGAAGTAAACCACTTGTGGGGCTCAAATTGCACATACACTGTCCTGAATGATAGATCTAACTCATGATACAAACTAAGGTTCCATTAATGTAATTAATTAATTAGTAAATTAGATGTTAATTAGGTACAAATTTTGATCACTTTTGGGGAATGTTCGGCTGTTCTGTGCTAAAATATATCCCAAAAATTAGGTAGAAACTAGGATTAACTTGATTTTAATTCTCTTTATAATTCTCTTCTTTAATCACACATTGGTGTCCCTTATATAAAAGGTAATTAGCCTAATGAAGCATTAATAATTTAATTTCATGACCAACTTCAACCAAAAGTGTGGCATTTGGGTGGGACCTGTATGGAGACACATGAGTTTAGAGACATTTTATGAGTATGTCAAGTCAAACAAGAAAGGTTGTATTCATGTAGTATACAACTAAAGCATGATTTAAATTTGGTAATATAGGAATAGATATGTTCATGAAAACAATACACTTGTACTTACGGTTCAAGACCTTGAAGATATCATGTGCTCAATAGCCGCCGATCCGTGTATTTTTGCGTTTTCGGTATGAAGTTTGTAAATGTCAAACAGGTTTAGTAGCTATGGGAATACAAATTTCACTTAGTATAAGTAAGAAATGGCCCTTTTTACACTGTTAAGTTACATATAGGTTTGTCATCTTTGCTCAAAATGGTAAATACAGGGCGACTTTAAATATTGCCTATTGACCCTTTATAATACATGGATCAACCTATATAATATACATGGATCACCATGTATACTTAATATTTGATCATAACTTTAGACAGAAACCCATATCCTTAGGATTAGTACTTGAATAAAAGAAGTTAATCTTCAAAATGACCTTTTTTGTCAAAAATATAAGTGAATTTGACCACCCTGTATGTTCAACACAGAATAACATTAGTTATCTCCTTTATTATTTTTTGGAGCGCCCTTTTCATGTCTTTCAAAATCCACATCTGTTTTGACCTGCACATTTTTGGAAAAAAAATTGATCAAGGTATATTAAAATGACAAAATATGTAATTTTTCTTATGTTACACTCCATAGGAATTTTACCCACCCTGAATATTGTCTCTCTTTTGGCCATATCTGACATCCTTGTAGTATAAGCTTTCTAAAAATGTATACTTATATACAGTTTACATGTAAGGAATAAAAGTTGTGTTGAGAGTAATACATATTGCTGCCTTTTTGTCTTGCACTGTGTAACATCTTTTGTACCCAGTTCATGACATAAGGCCAGATCGTCGTATTTGGAAAGTCCCCATCCCCTCTGAAAGGTGCAAATTCTTCGGTTGTTTAAACATCCTTCGTCACTGTAGGCAAGCTGATGCCCTTTATCGCAGTATAATTTCGCGTAGGAATATTGGAAGGAATGATAATGTAACCCTCACTTAAGACCCTCCTTCGTTGGCAAATAACATGGTTAACTTAAACCAAACCACAATAGTTATCTTAAACTTT
>JAMKCH010024650.1:0-20086 GCA_023653785.1 Ophioderma brevispina | reverse complement strand
TTTTGTAAAAACCACTACTAATTTCATTATTATCGAGTTGAATTTTGGTCTTTAAACAGTCCACTGACAATTTATGATGGAAAAAAGTTAATCAAATACAAAATAATCAATGATTAACAACACACTGCAAAATCAGTTTGGCTTGCTTGACTTAGTTAAATTATCTTATTTGCCAATTCTGTTCCTGCCTTTTAGACAATTACTTTCATTTTCATTCAATTAACTTCAAGCCCCCTTCTTAAAGGTCCGCAACCCCTTTTGGGGTCGCCACCCCCAGGTTGGGAAACCCTGGACTATATTGACTATACCTGTCCAATTCTTCATCCTGCTGAGTATTCCTCATGTCACCCTTTGAACTGGCAGTTTCTGTGGTAATAGGCAATGTCTCTTCCATATCAATGGTTATATCATCCATATCTCTGATGAGAAATAAAAACGTCACATTTAACAATCACTTTCATTTGGATGGGTTATACTGTGTTAAAAATGTTTTTCTAAATTAATGTCCGAAAAGAGCTATACTCCTTTTATGATTATAAATTTAAAGAAGTAAGTCTAACAATTCCTTATCCCAAGTTTTAAAAAACAAAACTAACTTTTATCCACTAACTCAAAACCTGTTTAAAAGTAATTGTATCTCATTTTGTTAACTGACTTAACTGTGGTTAAAGTTACATGCCCAGATTAGCCTCCCTATTTCAAAAGGATAACAAAAAGGTAACCCTTGGGAAGTAAGTCCCGTTTTTAAATAAACTCTTAGCAATTTAAGAAGCACTTAAAAATATCAGGGGATTTCCTGGAATGCGATGAAGTTACATTTAGCATAAGTATGTGCACACTTCAAAAACTTATTCCAATAGCACCAGGACACATCAAAGCATTTTGCTTCATCTGGGCGACCAATTAAAAGACACTATCGTGATTGAAAAAAATATTGAATTTGCAGGATAGGCTTCAAAGTGAAGGATAGTCTGTAGAATTCTCATAAGTTACCTTTTCCAGCTGTAGAATTGAAAGAAAGGAAGAAACCGCAGGTGTTCAAGATACGATTCTCCATGAATTACGTGTTGATGTAAGTGTCGTTCGGACAAGTAATGACTAAAATCTCCGATTCTGTCCTTATTAGGGTGCTTATGGTAATCATTTGCAGGGTATGTTAGGCTACATGTACGTGTTACGTACATGCTAAAATCTGATTTTTGATGATTGTTTCGATTTGCTGATTAGCAAAGCACTGATAGTGTCTTTAAAGCACAGGTCTATTTAGCACTAACCCCCTGAGTTCTACGGGACAATGTGATGGTATACATGTGAGATATGATGTGTTAAGCCAATCAGAGACATGGAAAGACAAACTTAAAGATTTGGGTACAGATACAAAGTTCCTATTTGGATGGTTACTACTTCAAGGTTATATCAATGCTATATCATGTAGTGAGCCAATCCAGAGATACTGTAAGACAGGTGGGGGGGTTAGAATGTAAAACTATCTTTACATTTCCCCCCCCCCCCCCAATTACCTGTGTGGAGAGAAGCAAGTGAGGTGAAGAACCTTAAGTACCCAATGACACAACACATTGGCACTGGTAGAGTTTAAACCCGAGTTATCACGAGTATCACAAGTTATATGCTCTAACCACTACACCGCTGTGCTTGCATCATTAACCCCCAGAGCTCTACTGCCTATAATACAGTCTGTCTGATTGCCTCATTACAGGACCCAACATGAGATAGCCTTCTGAGTAACCAATCAAAATAATGATTTGAGATCTCTATGTAATACATCCCACCATTCTAATTTCATTCACAATATCTCGTTTGCTCAGGACATGATACTACCGTTCAAGTAACCAATTAAAATAGTGCTTAGATGCTGGTAAATAAACAAGTAGTGCCCAATAATAATACAAATAATAATAATAATCATACTTGGTAAGACTCTGTATCCCAGGATCTTCAGTTGGTATTAACATTTCCATCATCTTCTCACTCTCCTCATCCTTCTCATACTCAAGGTCTTTTGGTCCTCTGTTTCTAAGGTCTTGTCATCACCTCGCAACAATCTTCCAAGGCGACGCACTTTGAGATAGGCGTGTTGTGTGACTCTTGCCTCCTGCACCACTGTTACATGAGGTCTGTAGGTTTAATAGAGAGAAAAATATAACTTACATAATTCTTCCCCAAGGAAATTTTTTTGGCACCTCATGGTTCGAGGAGTCATGTAAAGCTTTTGGTCCCCTTTGTCATGGAGTCATCCTGGGAGCTCATAAAAAGTGCAGCCCATAAAAGGGGTAGGGGATCATCCCGAGTCTGTTACCTGCACGCATTACTCTAGTAATCCCCCCCGTTCCCCCGAGTCCTCTGTGTGATGCAGGAACCGACTTTATGGAGTTTAAATTGATCTAGATCTAGTCACTTCAGGGAGTCTATAAATTTAGAGAGAGAAAAACATTTTATCTGCTTAAAGACTCCCTTTCCTGCATATTGTCCCTGCATGTAAGGATGGTGTCACTTCATATGCTATGAATATTCAGTATGATGAGCTGTTTAATTTCTGTGAAAAGATTCATATCTATGAATATCCGTTCCTTCGACAGTGGCGTAACAAGCCTTTTCTGAGCGGGGGTGGGGGGAGGGAAGGGGAACACATATTTTTAGGGGGCAAGCATATATTTGGAAAAAACACCTCTAAAAAGATTTCCATCTATCGGCATGTAATGTACAAAATAAAAATAACTTACTACACAGTGCCTAATCTATGTTGCCACCAAATTTCTTGATCAGAAAAGCATGATCAAGACGTAAGAGCTAATTGATTTGGCATGTAAATTTATCTTACAACTTGCCCAAATGACTTTTGATTTGGAATGTGACTTTTGTACCTTTGACCTCAGTATAATGAAGGTTCCATATTACATCTATGACCCAAGCTTGGTATGGACAAATGAGACTCAAATATTGAAGTTCAACATTTTTTACAGACAGACAGACATACAGAAAAAACAAATGTACACATGTTTGGTGCTCATTACATATATAATAGTCCCCTGTTGGACTTGGTGTTTGGTGGGGACAAAAACAGTGACAACCCCAGTCAATGTTCTTTAAAAGTTAACATTTGGGGCCAGAATAAAGCACTGGACAGAATCACAGAGTTTTTGTTTTCATATGATAAATCCTATTTTCTTACCACTTTTGTTATCTTTCTTCTCTTTGTCACTGAGATGTCCAATACATATGAGTATTGTCTTAGTAAGGTAGACTTGCTGGTCATAGGATGTGTGCTTGACTGCGCTGCTATCTCCCCAGACATCCAACACTGTCTTGAGAGTCTGTTGTAACAAAATTCGAAAGTGGTGAAGAGGTTATAGTAATCTTTGACAAATTGGGCATCTTAGTATTTTGAAACAATTCAAATAGTAACTGAAAATACACCTGAACCATTTTGTAAATATGCTTGACTAAATATGCTGGCAGCAAGTCAATGCATCCCCTTTTCAGTGTTTTGAAACTGGCCAAAAACAGCTTCTTTAGAAAGGATCGGCGTCCATTGCTCTTTCTAAAAGACGCCACCAAGAAAACATTTTAATGTTAAAACTCCTCATAGCTGACGTGACATCATCCACGTTTCATGTGTAATGTCTACACTGTAAATTTTAAAAATCTTATTACTTTTTTTAAATCCTCATACAACAATATTGCTGAGTGTGAGGCCACCCCCGTTTAGCAGGGACAAAACTAGATTTAAACCTTTGGTTTAACTAACTAACTAAACTTTTGTAGATTAGAAAATACTGCAAGTTAAAGCTTGCAAGATTCTCCTGGCAGGTTAAGAGAGACTTTGCAGTATTCCTGGTGAATAGAGCAGAAAACTTGGTAAGAGAGAGTTTGTACAGGTTTTCAGGGGAATATGTGCAGAAAAGTCTGAAATAAAACAGAGTAAAGGCAGCGGCTGCATGAAAGAAGCCGACAGCTTATCAGTCCTTGGCTGGTTTCGAGGGTTGGGCTTTATTCCGTTTAAATGAAGCGGTACTCGGGAGTCTGAAGCGCTTCATGCAGCTGCTGCCCTTAATGACGTTTGTCTGAAATATAGAAAGTATAACCTTTGACCTTTGGCCTACAGACCTGTGTCACAGCACAAGTAGCAATAAATACTAAGGTGCAAGTGTCATCTAGATCGGGTCAGGGGTCTGATGGGTACATGTGGAGTCAGACGAACAGATGCCGCTGACAGATTTTGCTATGATCAAATTTTTTTTTTTTGTCCCCTCTGCTAAAGCACCAGGAGATCAAAATCACATGTTGGGAAGGGGAGCACGGCTCCTAGGAAATGACTATCCCAAGGTGAGGATAAAATAATAGATGTGGGAGCTATACTTTGTCTTGTCTGAAGTATGAAGTGACGACGCTCACAAATACCCAGTGCCACCTTTCAGTTGCAGTGCGCTTGTGCTTTGGCTACGTGCGCACTGAAAGTCGGTACAATAAAACCCATGTCGCTACTTCGTACTTTGAGCTGGACAGAGTATAACTAGGGATTGTCCTGCAACCATGCTCACTGTCTACACTATGGATGAAGACAAAATGTAAACGAAATCAATGAATACAAACTTACCTTGATTAGTAAGTGCCTTCTGTTTGGTGAGTCTGCCAGGTAACCCAATATCGTTTTTTGGTACGATATATACTGTATTAAATAAGAAAGATTCATGTGTTGTAAATTGTCATTAAAACAAATCTTAAGTAGTCTGAAGGGAAAATATAAATGGGTGCATGAAAGAAAAATATTGTGTGTGTGTTTGGGGTGTGTGCATGTATTCTCACTGTCAAACATGGACACACATATGACTTTTCACAGAAAAAAGGGGACACACACAAAAAGAGGACATCCACAGTTGACAGATATGCCATTGAGAGAGTCCAAAAACTGTTAAAACCCATATCAGGAGGGTCCACGGTTGGCAGTCAAATATCAGGTCAATGGTCCTCCATGAAAGTCAAATCTCTGTGCAAAAGTCTGAGGTTGGGCAGTACAATTTCAGGTGTATATTCTGGTTCTGCTGTGTAAAAGCAAAGGTCCTATCCACACGTCCTAAGTCACCCGTGAAAGTGGGTTGGAGGTGAGTGTGCAACATACCAAGCTGTGAATAATGTAGATAGGAGGTGCCAAATAACCAGTAATGCTTAAAGAACTGTGACCATGGGGGCACTCTTTTGGAGGCGAATGTATATAGGGTTTTAAGACCCCCCCCCCCCCATTAGCAGCATCGTTGTCACCCATGACCCCAAAATTTTGCAAATTTGTCACCCGAAAACCCAATTTGGGGGCAATTTGGCTGTCTCTCACCCAAACACCCTTATTTTTTGGAAGTCCTCTATGACCTATCACTGATTGCCCTTGGGTTTGGAAGTCCCAGCCTTACACCCATATCCATTTCATATGCGAGGGCCCCTATCAGTAATCCATGGCCTCCTGACTGGTATTAATTAACAACAGAGAATGCACAGTTTCCACACACCACTTATCTGACAACATTTTTAGCTTATTTGTATCCATCTGTCAACAATGCATATATCTGTTTATTTCAACAGGTTGTTCACTTTTATTTTTGCTTTTCACTGGGTTGCAGCAGTCCAGTCTTAATTTAAGATATATCTATGCAATGATTGGAAAGTCAGATTTAGGAGAATGGTGTATTCTATAGAAAAAAAAAAAGAGCAAAGTTTATCTCAATAAACATAGGGACAGCCATCAAAAATAGGTCACGCGATTATGTGGTCCAAAGAATAAGATCAGTATAAGCAAACTGAAATGACTTGACCTTTCCATCCTCTTACCCCACATAGACCCCTTGCCCTAATGTATAAGCATAACCAAATAGAACTTAATCCATCACTGCACTAAAAAGCCTACTGTAGTTGAAAAAGTGTCAACAAAGTGGTATGCTAAATGTTGACACACACACACAGACGATAATATCCATCGGGAAGCCTAAAAATAGCATTTTTTTATTAGAGACACTATTTTCCAATAAAAAGTGAAAGAATGCACTATTTTTCCAATAAAAGTAAATGGTGGACCTTCAAAACCAATGTAGGAAAGGTGAAACATGTCAGGATAGAAGTGGAACCAATATGTTTGCTCTTTTCCTCTATGTTTACAAAACATGATTTTATTGCTAGAGATTGCATTTAAAGTCAAAACTGTTGGTAGTTACCTAGGCAGCAGGAACTTATTTGCTGAGTAGATATTCTAGTGTCTGTGGATATCACGCATCACCTAACCACCCTGGACATAAACTACATACCTAAAAACGAGAAATTGGCCAATAACAGGATTGGTCATGTCATTCATGAGGTACAGTAATGTAGTTACATAGACTATTCAATTTGCAATCCCAATCCCCCTGTGGAAATCACCAGAGGAATGGTGCAGAGTTCAAATTGGAATAGCCCAATATGATCCATCTGTCTGTCACCACATGAAATTCAAGTTCAAAATTACAGGAACAACCACACCAAGCAAGGATGGATGGGTAGGCTAAAGGCTAAACCCCCACTACCAACATCATACACTACACTACACGGATGTAAATTTCTATTGCAAATGACACATAACATGAATTTATGTATTATAATCACTTGTGCATCCTTATATTACATTGGCACTGATATGGGAGTAATATTCATTTTTTTTCGACAGTCCCCACTGATGAGGCGTGACATGATACCGTGTCAATCAAAATTGTCACTCCTTATCAGAGCAATTCTGTTAGGTGTGTTACGAATTAGTTCTGTGGGACATGATCTCATTTGGCTTTCTACTCCCTCATTTTACAAAAGTCCTGAATCTGCCCCTGCCAACAAGGAAGCAACATGAGATGGAACACTCACCATGGTATCTGCTGGACCAGACAGTGCAGGATGCTTTCTAAGCTTCTTTCTGGTGCTCCAGCAACAAGTCGTGTGCAAATCCGACTCCATATGAAATCATCTTGGGTCAACTTGGCAAAGTGGGGCAACAAGACATGGAATAATGTATCTGCAAATGTTGGGAAAAGAAACATGAAAGAAAATGATACAAGCCAAAATTGACAACTTGTGCTTCTTAACAAAAACTTTAGTACATACAAGCTGCAACAGTTTATCCACACCTACTGGTTTAACACCACTAAAATAATTGATATCCATTTATGTATGAAATGGCCTTCTCTGCACCCAATTCAGCAAGAAAAATCTATAAATGATCACTAAGTTTTTGAATGACTGAAGTGTGAAGACTGAGAAGTATTGCACCCCTCTCTAACTATACTCTGTTCAATCTCAAATAGATGGCAATGTCACAGCATGTGTTAGGTTTCGCACCCTTGAAATGTACATCCCTACCTTGGAATTGCAGCATTAACACACAGCTGTTTGACCCCGTGCAAAATGTCTCTTTTATTAAAGAAATTTCTGGAACAATTTTAAGCAGTGGCGACACAATTTTGACAACTGATATAGGTAGGGACATGCAAGGGCTATTATCAACACAAAAATCAGACAAATCCATTGCAGGAATCTTGCCATATAGGCCTACAAAGGTCATAATTTGTATGTTATAGTGCCCTCTATATGCCCATTCTCCATAGAAAGACATGGAAAACTAGTTTTTAGGAAAAATCATATTTGGTCACAATGAAATTCCATAAAATTTACAATGGATGTAGTTAGTGGACTAAATAATCCAAATCAGTTGTGAAAAGTGTGTCGCTGGCATAGTGTTGTTTGTTTTATTCTGGTTTTGTCATAATGAAATGAGACCTTCAAACAGCTGTGAACACAAGTGAATAAAGGCAGCACAATTGATATGCTCGAAGAGCGAATGCACTGTCACGTCATGATGCCACCCTCTAACTCAAGGGTCATTCCCCTCAGGACATCCATTGCTGTGCATTGCCACTGGGCCGCTGTCCTCTCAGGAGAACACCGTAAAGGGACTGCTGCCGATTGCCGGTGAGACGCCTGTTGCAGATGTGTCAAGGTCAATTTTGTGAACCCAGAAGTAATGCTAGTAAAAACCCATTGCTGTGCATTGCCAGTGGGCCGCTTTCCCCTCAGCTGGTGGGACTTCAACGCAATTCCGCCGATTTTTTGCTGGCGCGTAAACAGCACATCGGCAGTCTAAAACAGGATTTTCGTGGGTTGCCGGTGGGACGTCTAGAGGTACTTTCGTAAAGTTGTAAATTGCCGGTGGCACGTGTTGTCGGGGGAATGCGTGTCATGGTAGGGTTAATGATCATATTATAATGGGAAACTTCAATATATGAATTAGTTTTATCTTTCCCAAAGAGGGCAGCTTATGCAATCTTTAAAAATGTGCTCGATGCTCAAAGCAGATTCAAACTGGCAACCTTCTGCATACCAGACAGACGTCCCTAAATAACTATAGACCACAGGTGCTGAGTGGGAAACAAAACGATTGATTGTTCTATAATCTTAGCTTCTCAATATCAAAAGACATCTTCATATTTACCTGCATGCCCAGAAAGACAAATACGTCCAATCAGCTGACTCACAAAAACTAGGGAGCAATCTTTGTAGCTGTAAGATATAACAATATATAGTAAAAAAAAAAAAAGAGGTTATTTTATTACAATAATAAGAACATGCAAAACTACCATATCAGGTTTGGGTATGCATTCTGTTACTGGCAAATGAAAGAAATAAGTTTTGGATTGAGTGGGGATGCTTGCAAGGCTGTTTGGAAGTGGACCACCAGTTAATTATTATAGGTATATTTGTGGTGATAACATTTTTTTTGCATACCAATGCAAGCCATTTCAGGTTCTCACATGGAGCGTGTTTCTATTGAACAGACGGTATTTATCCAGATAAAAATTTATCCGGTTGATACTGAGAAAAAAAACTTTTGCAAAGTTTTCTATTAAGCAGCGTTTTCCGGAAAATGCAACCGGCCGTCACGGACTGGCCGTTACCTGTTAAAGGGTATCTGCACAGGTCAACCGCGTTGTATTGCGGGCCGTGACCTGCCGAACCTGTCAGATCAATATGCGTGAAGAGCGAATGTCACTATCTAATGCAATTTGAGTTTAATTCATCGGTAATGATTCTCCTGCAAGCCAGCCACACATTGTGATAGGCAGAAAAGGATCAGGAGGTATACTACAGAGACATGTAATCGCGCACCAAAAAGACGGCGACAAGAATCGTGATGTTGACAAATGCGTTGCTACACCCCTGTTACTAACGTCAACAGCGCTGCGCATACGGGACGGGTCATTACGGCAATCACTGGCGTAATATTCTGGTCTTTAAGTCCGGTATGTGCACTCTATTGGAACACTGCGTGTTTCTATTGGTGTTACTCGATAATTTCTCTGGCATTATCCTTCCAAAACAAGGATACGGTAAATACCGGTGGAAACTTTCATCGTTATAGCAAGACAATGCAGTAGGATGCTGTTTCTATTGAGCCTTATTTCTGGTTTAAACCGGAAAATAGGTCCCAATAGAAACACGCCTATATGCACACACATGCATGCACATACATGTACACACACACAAATTGGTTTCTTGACATTATGCCATATCTTTTGCTACACATTGTCATATTCAAATTCCAGCAGCTGTCTTTTGTTCAGTTATGTTGATCAAGAATCATACTTTGCCTCTGGCATTTGATCATGCAAGCCAACTTCTAATATGCTTGTGATTGCAGCTGCACACTTTCAAGTGTATTATTTCAATTTATTTGCAATCTCTAAAGACGGCAAACAGTTTTTCAGGAGCAAAAAAATAATAATTATTATTAATCCATCTACTGCACAACCACTTGCAATTATTATACAATCAAATGAAATCAATTAAATTAACCAAATTGCAACAATGTGTGCAACAATATTTCTGAAGACAATATTTTTGCCTCCTAGTGGGTTGCTGGTTCAGTGTTGAAAGATCTTATTTTTTTGTGCACTCTTTAATCTCTTCCAGGTGTTATGGATGTGTCTCCTCTGTACAATTTCTTGATGGTTGTAACACACATCCAGCAGGCGTTTCCAAATTATAATCAATGGGTACAAAATCGATCACATTTAATATGCAATCTCTTGCAACCAAATCTCTCTGATTGCAACCATAATCACTGGCGGATCTACATAGGGGCGTGCTCGGCGCACGCCCCCTCGTTGGAGGGAGAAAAAAATATACCCCCCAAAAAAAGAAGAAAACGGGTCAGGTGTTAAAACTGCCTATCCTAAAAGTTATAGGTTATTCATTATTAAGCATGTGCGTGATTTTTGTAAGAGGAAATAGCTACAAATTGTAATATGCATTGCTATTTCATCGATATTATAGTCTGGAAAGAAAATCGACCATTCTACGTATACCGGCTCGTATCACAGGCTTATATTGACCATTTCTCTTCTATATTTTATTTGAAATTTGTCTTGATAAAGATAAGCCTAAATCATCGAGTTTTTATACCATCTTGATTTTTTGCTTAAATCAAACAATTTCCTGAGCTTTTGGTGTACTTTAGCAGCTTTTGACGTAGACAACATTTTCTGTGTGTTTTTAGCAATTAAAAATTCATTACTAATATTTTATTTAAAGGCTGACTCAGAGATTTCCCGATGAGGGCACACTTAATTTTCAAACAAATCGTGTTTTTGCATATACATAATGCTTGCCCATATACTAATCACTGTGTGAAATAACTAAGCTCAAATCGAAGTCCTTCATATTGAAAATCACAACTTTGTTATAAAATTCTGGATCCGGATCGAGGTATGTTATAAACGGTATACTATGGAAACTGTTATGTGCATAAATGCTTACTGCATGAAAACGAAAAATCCGATTCATCTCTAATTTTGGAATTAAGCATTTTAGGTGACTATCTTTAGTTCCGGATCATTATTTTTAAATTTTAGATTTTGAAATCTCTGAGTCAGCCTTTAAGTATTAATTATAGGTTTGTAATTTTCGTAAACACTTCATTTTAAAGAGCTCTATCTCATGATGCAGTTCATATGTATGGAGATGGCTCAGTTTTCAGGTTATGACCCCCTAATGTAAAGGCCCACCCTCTACGGGCGAGCGGCCCATCGTTCTGCCCCAATCATTCTTCTTAAGTCTCTAACACTTCTTAAGAGGAATTTGCAAGTAAAATTAATAAAATAGAACCTAGTTATAAAAGGGACCGGGATTGAACTTCATAAATCTCATACGAAAATTCTTTGACATTTCTTCTTAAATGTCTTAAACGATTTAATAACTTCAGAAGAATAAATCTTGTTAGGTTTCGCTTTTAATCTTAAAAGATTAAGATTAACTTATATGAAACAGGGCCCGGAAGTGGTTTTCCACAAATAATCGGCTATGTGATTAAGCGTAATTTTGTCACGTGTATGGAACACTCGATGTCCAAAAATTCGAAAATCGTGGATTTCGACCAACATTTTTCGGTCGATAATCCAAGATTTTCATTAAATAATCCAAGATTTGCAAGAAAAAACTTGCATTTTCAATTGATAATCCGAGTTTAGATTTTTCGACGCTCAATTCGGAGTGCAGGAGGGGACATCCCTCCCGCACCCACCACCCGGCACTGCGGTACCATTGTAACTGTGTTATTGACAGCCAATTCCATGCCCCCTCGTTCCAAAAATCCTGGATCTGCCACTGATAATGAACCATTTTCAGTGCAAATTGCAGAAATAATAACACATGAATGACCCATGGGGATGTTTCAAACCCATGAAAATGTTAAATCAGATTCAAATATAACTTAAGAGAAGTCAGAACTTAAACTATTGTGACACTTTGAATCCCTGCTCATTCTCTTGAATGTTTCTTACTGCATTTTTTTTTCTGTATTAATTTTGAAATATGCAACTATTTGGTGGGAGAAGGAAAGATTGCAAGAAATGTCGGCTGATAACAAATAAAATACATTGTGGTCCCGGACCGTGAGTGTCGTTTGCCATCGCGGTTTGTGAATGGGGCCAAAGGTCACATGAGGTCACCAAGGTCACATGAGGCCACCAACATGTCACTCCACCCCGCCCCTCCTTTCCACCAAGTTACATCATCGTGGCCCTTACGGAACTCATACGGCATGCAATATATTAAGGGTTAACATTTTGACCACAGACACACAGACAAATCTGTAAGATATACTATGTATACATACAGTGTGAGTCAATAAAAATGCTACATTCAGGAAAGATTTTTCTTCAAAGGTTAAAACGTTATTTTGCTTGATTGTTTTGCTTTGGTTGTTTACAGGGATAAACAGGCTATCAGAAGATTTTTATTTGGTGTCTTTTGGACTTGGGTTCAGACACTACGGCAATTTGCGGAGAGTAGAAAAGACCTAAAACTTCTGTTTGGCTGATTTGAGCCCCTACAATGCGGAGAAACTGACACCGACGCATACCATAACACATGATAGACACCGACAATCACACATGCAATTTTTCAGATGGTATCAAATTCTCTCAACAAAAATATATTAGTTGAATAAAATGGTCTATGTGTACACATAATTATTAAAGTAAAAAAATTCTCAAATTAAATTCCATTGTTCAATTCATAACGAATCAGTTATTGAAAATCACTCCATATAATGTCCCAGTTCATGAACATAATGTGAAACTGTCAGAGCTTTGGGTTTTTTACATCTCTCTTTAAAGGTAACATTATTTTGCACAAATACAGTATATTCAGCATCCCTACATTGCGAGAAGAACTGAAGCTGAAGTCTTCTGTAAATATATTGAATTAAACCTTATAATTCATTCGCACTGTTTTTCAACGGAATGGAATACAAAACCTTCTATGGTTCCACTATGGCTCCCAAGTTTCGTCTGTAGGTTAAAACCATGGAAAATTTGCTGAACCAAAGTAACTGTGGTCTTACACCAGCTTATCTGGGACTTTCTATTGGGAAATTGAACATTTGACTCACATTTCTGTTGTAATTTCCTGGATATTATTTTAATAATCCTTCAAAATTCTCCCAACTTCTATTTGTAAAGCAATAATTTTGGGTTGTTAAATGGTTTTTTACACAAATCATGCTGAAACCTGTTACTCTTGTAAAAGTCGCATTTTTGTTTGGTATAAAAATCAGCCAAACATGATTTTTCAGTCGCCTCAGCAAAAGGGCAACAATTATTCCTTCCCAAATCCAAATGAACAAAAAAAATGTTTTCTGAAAAAGCCGGTTTATCCCTCTTTATAAACCTAAGCAAACATTGAGCAAAAATAATCCTACCTTATTTTAATTCGTTTTATTCTTAATGTAGGGGTTTTTTCCACTCCATGTACACGGCCAATTTCTTACTCGCGTGGTAGCCTGTACGGCAGTTACACCATGTCTACCGCGGCAGATACTGCACAGGTGCACACAGCGGCAAGTCACCCCCCCCCCGTTGTGCGATGCAGTAGCTGCAGATAGGGCCTTACAAAGTACAAAGTATTAGTGTATACAGTGGTGTGTCTACCTCAGTACCTACCCCAATGGCTCCCTGCAGTTGCCCATTAGGTGGAGGGAAGGTGATATGTTTTAGACAGTTACCTGGCGGTAGACATGGCAGCTACAGTAGCACCTTGCGGTAATAGGACGCCATTCTTGAATAGTGGACAAAATAGGGCGCTATACTTGGTCCTCTCTTAGCATTTTTTTTGATCATTTTCGGAAAGAAAATCATTACGAAATTCAAATCAGGCATGATCAAAAACCCCCCATATTCACGCACTTATAATAAAAAATGGAGAATCATATGCCAAAAAATATCTAAAAAAAGATTGCAACATGGAGAAATACAGACGCGCGCTGGAACGGTGTGTAACCCACGTAGCTACTCGCGGCCGGTGCAGATAGCGCTGTGTGTGTACACTCTCTAATGCGGCAAAAATACAAGGAATCCTAGCCAGCGAGTCTAGTATAGTGGTATACGAAATTGGCTGGTATAAAAACAAGTATTTCTCGTACCCTTTTAACTCGTGAATGGGACCTGGTGTAAGACATGTAGAATCTATTTGCCTAGATGTGATAATTCTGTTTTGGGTTTTTAAAACAATTCTATGAAAATGGAAACACACAAATTTATTAAACAAGAACTTCAATTGTAAGCATCACAACTACTTTCCCTTCCAGAAGCAATTATCTTCAGGGGAATTTCTGGAAAAAATTTGACGAGACATACGTTAAAAGGGTCTTTGTGGTATGGTATCATCCTTGAATGACCGGGTGTATCAAAGATAAAGGGAACAGGGTCAATGACATTAAATAAAAACTACAGCTATCATAATCAAGCATTGTATGTCTTAAGAAAGGTCATCACTCCTCTTTCAGCAATAACACATGCGTCATATACAAAAATGTTCCACAGTTTAATCAATAAACAAGTCAGTTGTGGCACCAGGGGGAATAGGGGCAATTTCCCCCAAATTGTTTCTTCCAGTTTTCCCACAGCCAGAAGGAAAAGGGCACGATTTTGGCAAAAAAAAAAATCACTCCTGTTCTGTTTTCATTGGTAAAATCAGGTTTTTGGACCAAAATGTTGATGATTTCCCCCCCCAAAAAAAAAAAAATTATTTTTTTCTTAAAAAAAATCACTTTATCCCCCCCCCAGTTTGTTCCCTAGAAAAAAAGTTATGCCCTTGTTTTTTGGGGCCACTGAACAAGGCATGTGGTCCCAGCAGTGAAATTGATCTGAGATAGTTAGCTCATTATATGATATTCTGGACCACTAATTATGCTCCTGAAGCAAAGTTATGCCAATAATCACAGAACGGACGGTATATTATTATGAGACTGATCACAATACAGTTATAAATTTATTCCAATAGTTATCAAGTATATTCTCAGTATCCTTATCTCTCTTTTATTAAAAGTCATTTCACCAAATTTCTTGACATAACCCTAACCCCTCAGCCAAAAGGGCAGATACAGAACTGTGATAGAGGGGACGGAGGTTGCGTTATCTACAGCATTGGCCTCCAGATTTGATTTTTTTTTATTTTTTTTGACTCGCCTCTCTTAACAGTAAACTTTCAAACCATATAATAAGATGTTTTAACACTAGTAGGAGGCAAATAATTCTTATTTCCCAATTCTTATTTTTGATTTTTTGTTTGGGTCTATCCTTGTTGTGCTGTTAGAGACCAGTTATCACTATACCAATACTTGGTTAGCATCCTGTGGGCAGTTTTAATAATTATATTGATGAGCCAAGTACCACATTCTATTGTCTGGCTGCCTGCAGCCAGATGTAAATAACATTTCCAAAAATATGCTGGGAAAGAGAATGATTAAAAAAAGGCCTGGCCAGAGTCTGGATTTTACCCAGAATGGTGTCTTTTTCCGCCATTTTGGACATTTTGATATGAATTGTGATGCTATGGCATATAACCAAAAATAATGATGTGAGTTGATCTTATGCCAATGAGCAAACTCAACCTATTACTTATTATGTACTCAGAATGATCATTCTGACCACTAGGACCATGGATTACATTGACTCTCCGAACCATGAGGCACCAAACAACCATTGCTTACACCTGCACATTCTATGCAATGCAAGTGGGAGAGTGAGGATAAGCTCCAGAATCATACTGTATTTTGTTTTTAAATGCTGATGATACAATTTCTGACCTTAATTGGCTATTTACGGTGTACTACTCAAACCAGTGTCAACAAAGAAAACCTGACCGGGCAGCGCTGGATCATGACCCATGATGTCTGGCACCTAGGCTTTAATTTTAAACACTTTTTCCCCATTTACTTCCGGCAAGTCAGTGGGTACACTTAGTTCAAACAGTTGTTTTCAATGTATATTTACGCACCGCCTTTATATGAACGCGTGCGTACGTCAGCACTTTGAATTGACCTCATGATTCAATACGTGACTAATTGCATACACACTGAAACATGACATCACTGACCGAGGAAGATGTAAGCCACTATATAACTGTCAGCTCGACCCCTTGCTCTCATGTCTCAATTTTGTGGTATCAAATTTCAAGCTCTTGGACAGAGTGGAAAGCCCTTTGTCAGAATATTAAAGCCTAGGTGTGTGACACCCTCGTTCAAGTTCAAGTTCAAGTTCAAAATTTAAAAAAAGAAAAAACCTAAAAAATTAAAAAAAAAAAAAAAAAAAAAAAAAAAATACCATATATATCAATTGTTAGACTGTAAGATGAACTTGTGAGGTATATGATAGGATATGCTAGGACCAGCAATGGACAGCCCGATAGGGCTTATGGTTATGGCTGTAATAATTACAAGTAAAATCTACTCAATATTCAATAATGATACAAACACACGGTTGAAAGGAACAAAAACGAGAATTAAAACAAAAAAAGATCACGGACGACACCCACTCCTGACGACCAGTTGGAGCACTGTGCCTCCAAAATACATCTGTGAAAATCTGATGAAATTTCACGCGGGCAAAAAATATGATTTTTATTCCCCCCCCCAAAAATCTAGTTAACCACGGATCCTATGGGGATATAAGAATAAAGTGGGCGCTACAACATACAAATCAGACTCCTATAGGCCTACTCGGGCAAGATTCCAGCAATGGATATTTCTGACATTTTTGTCGAACGGCTACCCCCAGGTAAAGGTCGTTTATGACCCCTACTTATAACAGTTATCAAAATTGTGTCGCCATGCTTAAAATCGCTCTAAAAATAAGAGACAATTGCACGGGGTCAAACAGCTGTGACAAGTGTATCAAATAGAATATAATAGGTAAAATATACAAACAAAAAAACCGAGACAAACAAACTAAAACAAACAATAGATCTAAGCTAAACAAACACTTAACGGGAATACGGGATACGGGGAATTTGGACAAGAAGGAGAGACTCTTCAACATGTCTTGCTGGGTATTGTTCATATATTTCATATGAGGCGGGAGGGGAGCAGAGAGTGAAGAGGTAGAGGTGAAGAAAAAGTAAGAATAGAGATGAAAGGGGCATGAAAGAAAAGGTCAGAGAATAAGGACATTGGGGAGAGAATTAAAAAGAATTGCTGTTACTGCTTGATGAAAAGTTTTTCAGTTGAGCTTTTAAAAGTATTTTGTTGTATTTGTTGTGATGGATTCTGGAAGATCATTCCAAATTTTGATGCGGAACTGAAAAAGGCTTTTAAGAGGAAGATTTTGGGAGGGGAAGATGAAGTTTATCGGCTTGTCTAGTGTTATAGCTGTGGATTTGTCGGTTTTGTGGTAAAGTTAATTGCTGTGTGAAGTTCGGAGGTAAAATGATTGTTGTGATATCGAACATGAAGAGCGCTGTTTTGAAGTGGTTGAGGTGTGCTCTAATTTAGTGTTTTCAGTGAGTGAAATCAATGGCAAAGTTTGAGTTCTGGGGGTGTGAGTTGTGATAGTGAGAAATGGGCCCATTTCTGTGTGATATGTAGTTTGGTGAGGCGTGAATGATAGGTGGAGGCCCAGATGAGTTACAGTAAGTAAAGGTATGGGAGAACTAGTGTGGTATAGTGATTTTAAGTGTTAGTCTGGGAGAGGTTGGTGTTTAACTCTGAGATTGTCACTACCAAAAGCGTCTAACGCAATTGGTACAGAGTTGATGTGTTCATTCCATGTTGCTGTCGTGATTTGATGCCAAGAAATTTGGTGGAGTGTACCTGGGAGATTGATTGGTTATCTATGTTAATATTTGGTTTGATCGTGTTGTGTGTAGAGAAAAGCATGTTAGTTAGTTTGTTAAAACATTGAGCGACAAGTTGTTAGGCCCGAAACCAGTCAGTGATTTTAGCGAGTCATGATTCATGTTGTTAAAAAGTGCCTTAATGTTAGGGGTTTGAAGGAAGGAAAATGTTTGTGTCATCTGCAACGAAGATTAGTTTTAGTGTGTATGTTAGAGATGTTGGTGATGTTATTCATGAAATGATGAAGAGTAGGGTCCAAGGATTGAGCCTTGCGGGACGCCAACTGTGTAGGTTTGATGGATGATGCGTCGGTGGAGCGGTGTGGAGTGTACGTAGAATGATTGTGAGCGGTTAGTTAGGTGACTCCTGAACCACTCCAGGACTACTCACGGACACGTAATGATAAAGCTTGTGAACGAGAAATGTCTGTGGTCAATGGTGTCGGAAGCCTTGAAGAGATCCAGGAATACCCCATGGTGTGGAGTTTATTTTTTTGTGCAAGATTGAGGTTGGTTGTAGTTCAAGGAGTGCCATGTAATAGAGCGTTTGGGCCTAAAAAACTGTATTGTTCATCGACAAGAGGTTGTGCTTGTTGAAGAATGTAGACAGACGTAGGTACCGACTTTTTCAAGTAGTTTTGAAAAAGATGGAAAACAGAGATGGGCACTGTAATTGCAATGTTATGTGTATCTTGTTTTTGTAAATAGGAGACTTTGGCTGATTTGCGGTGATCTGGGAAGGTTCCGGGGAGAAGTGATGGTTAAATATGATGCATCAGAGGCGAAATGATGTATCAGATGATTGGTAGCAATCCAGGATCTATCTTGTCGTACCCGCACTGTTACAGGTTTTAAACACGTGGCGAAGTTTGTGCATTTCATCAACAGTACTGGATTCGGGAACATTGAGGTGAATGTGTTTTGAAGGTAGTTTGGTTAAAATGGGTATTGGAAGGTGGATTTATGTTAGCTAAGTTTTGCCCAGGTTGTGAAGTGATCGTTGAATGCGTTGGCTATGTCAAGCAGGTCAGTTATCTGCTTATTATTATGAGTGAAAAGGTCAGGGATTGGTTGAGTGGATACCTTCCTACCTTGAATGTTGTTGAGGAATATCCAGGAGGTTGGTGAGATCATTTTTGAGATCTGAATTTGTTTCTGTGTTATGTTTTTCGTGGCAATACGAATAAATGTGAGTAATTTGTTTTTGTATGCTTGTATTGTTGTTTGGTTGCTGGTGAGTTTTTCTTCAGGATATGTTTGATAGAGGGGCCGTGCTGGTGTGTGATTGACTTGGAAGAAATTGTGTTGGTAATCCAGGGCTTGGCTTATGTTACGATTTTTTAGGGTCTTCTTTCGTATGTAAGGAATGATTCGGTTGTAAGGTTGGTTATAAGTTGTAATGAAGTTGCTGTACGCTTATTGTTAGTAGGGTCATTTTCTCGTGAGGAATGTTCCATGATTCAGTGTGATTGAGTCTAGGTTTTTAAATGTGGAATGTTGTGTCTCTTGTCAAGTTAGTGATTGTTGTTTTGTGGCTTGTTATGCTTAAGTGATGTACATGAGGGAATAGTGGGAAGGGAAGTGATCTGTAGTGTCAGTGACAAAATCCCTGGCTGCGGAGTCTGTGTCACTGGAGTTGGTGATAATGTTATCATTGAGCGTGGCTGTGTTATGCGTGAGTCTTGTGGGTCTGTTAATTTTAGGGAAATAAGAGTTTCCAAGTGATGTGTTAATAAAGTGATTAATTGTGGTGAGTTGGAATAATTGAAAAGAAGATTCTTTATAACACGAAAATATAGACCACGGTTGGTTTTATTTAGGTCAGTGAGAAGCTGCTCGAAACTCAGTATTGTTAAAATTTTGGATGTGTGTTCAGGCAGTCTGTAAATAACTCCGTCAGTTATGTGTTGGGTCTTATTGTTGGGTTGATGGTGAGTTCGATGAAAAGTGAGTTAAATTCTGGTCCTGGTTTGTGTCGATGATTTTGTATGAGAGGCTGCATCTCTTTTATGTAAGACAAACTCCCCTTCCTCTGCCAGTGAGTGCTCATGGAATGGTACGTGTAGCCATCTTCACCTTTAAAGTTCCAGTGTCATGTACTGATATATGGGATTTAATTTCTGGCAAACATTTATATTCCAATCTTCATAAATTATCAAATTTGGTTTATTTTGTAAAGGAATGAAATTTGAATATCTAAAGACTTACACCAACCTACACTGGGTCTTCATCTTGTTTGGCCATCCTGTCCGGTAGGACCCCGCGACCCGGATCCAAATAATCTTGAAATTAGGGGTATTTAAGGAGTTGCCTCCCTGGGTCTTGGGACACTTACCTCTCCCTTTTTCTTTTTTATTCTTCTTTCCTCCCTCTTCTGCTTTGCTTGACTTCCTTT
>JAMKCH010024649.1:0-32505 GCA_023653785.1 Ophioderma brevispina | reverse complement strand
TCGACTCGTGTCTCTGCAGGAGCTAGCCTCTGGGTTCTCCCCCTCTGAGTTAGACTTCTCGGTGGTTTACCCACTTTGTTTACTTGTGGGCCGGTGTGACGCTGGCCCGATATGAGGGGAGTGCTAGTTTATTAGTTATCTAGCATTTGAATGCTCTTCGGTTTGCCCGGTGCTGGGGTGCTGGTGCCGCGGCTCCCTGTATTGCGGAGGTCTGCCTCGATCTTTCCGGTGGTTCGGGTCTACCTCCGAGGCGAGGCCTGAAGCGTCCCTCTTCCGGGCTGTGACAGCCTGAGTGTGGGCCTTCTTGGAGCTATTTTGAGGCTTTGTTAGCTGTCTCCGAGCGTCCGTTGTTTGGTCTTTCGGTAGTCTAGCTCAGCCTCCCACAGTTTAGGTTGTTTGGTTAGTCCTTCGGTACGTTTGGGGCGGGGGGCTTCGTTTCAATAGACTCCTGTAAGGCGTCTGTTCCTGCACGATAGCTAGCTCCTCTTGGGATCTGAGTTTGTCGGCGAGTCTCTTGGCGAGGAAGCCACCAATTACCTTTGGGGTGCGGCGTCGCCGAGTCTCGACCTTTTATTACCTTCGGGTCCACTCCGGCCTGAATTAGCTCGGAGAATCTCTTCTCCTTGTAGCTTCCTCTTCCGGGTCAAGGTTGGACTTATCTCTCAGCCCTCACGGGGCAGGGGCCTTTTTCCTTCTTCAGTCTATCAACCTTATCTCCACCCGGGTCTCTCCCTGTTGGGTTCATCTGTGTGTTATGATCGGTCCCCTCCTAGGGGGCCCGACTCCTTGGTTTTGGATCCGCCTTTGCCGCGGGTTGCTTCTGGCCTTTCTCTAGGGCCTACGTCGCATTTCCAGGTCTCTTTCAGAGTTCTTCCTTTCGGCCTTATTCCTTAGTTGGTTTTTCTATGCTGGATTCTCGGCTCTGGCTTCTTCTCCAAAAAACTTTGCTAGGTAATTTTAAACACCCCATTATAAAGTCTAAGGTCCTGTTACACACCCTGGTTACTCCACTGCTAGGTGAGTTATTGGCTTCTTGACTTACATGGAATCTAGATTCCATGAGTGTTTGTGCTCTGGCGTTTTTGACTGCATCCTATCGCCTCTCTCTCTGGATAAGCATGCCCACTCCGACTAAGTGTGCTAGTCTGGTGTTGATGAAAATTATTCATTCAACGGGTGTTAATGCATATATTTCAGTCACATGTGTAAAGGAAATCAGTTCAGTGTATGATTTTTCAAAAACACATTATGTTTATACATCATAAAACGAAGTGATTCCCTTTCCAATGTTGACTTCCCGCTTCCAGGCCCGTCCCACAGTGTATGATAGGATGGGCGGTCCGGTGGCTATAGGCCAAAACGGAATGGGAAGATCATGGTCGAAGGGTTGTGACCTGGGATCACTGTCGATCCATTTTCTCTGTAGGGTTAAAATGGATTTTGGGCATTTCACTTCTCAGAAGGAAAAAGCATATATTTCAGTCAACATGGGAAAGGAAATCAGCTTCACGTTATATGATTTATTAAACCATAATGTGTTTTGAATTAATTCTGGTCAGGAGCCTGCCCTTGATTTATAGACACAATGTCTTGCCTCTAGTCTGGTCTGCCCACAACATTGTTGCTGACGGCATGTCACAAACAGGCAAACGACATTCAGTTTGGCTTAGCTATTTCCTACAGTGATTAGGGTGCGAATAAGCATATGTATATGCAAAAAAAAAACAACAAATTGTTCAAAAATTGAGGGGTGGCATCCTCGGAAAAATCTCTGAGTCTGCACTTTAAGGAATTTTAGTGATGGAACCTTTCCAGTGAAAAAAAAATAATTTATATGTTGTGACAGATGAAACGGTACTGTAGCGGTTTGTACTATGGCTTGCAAACTATGATATCTGCTAAACTCACACAAGCCACACAAGTTTTTCCTGTCTAAATATATATAGGTGCAGTGAAGCAGTAGCCAACTGTCTGCCACCATTAGTACCAGCCATCAAAGCAGATGCCGCCCACATAGTTAAAACGTCTCTTAAGCTCTAATCCGTGAGTCAGAAAAAACTATGGTGAGCGGGAAGGGTGCTGCATATGGACTAGCTGGCCTTGTCAAAGGCCTCGGTATAATCTCCGGAAACAATTAGAAATAATGACAACTTTGCAGGATGCTTACGGATAAAAGAACTTCCGACATAGGGAAGGTTAAGGCAGGGACTTATTTTCTTCCACAAGGTTTTTGGCCAATTCTTAATTCCTAGGAATTGTTTTGGATTTGATGGTTCTATGTGTCAAAAGGGATGACATGTAAAGGAAAACACAGTTTATTGGTGGAATTTTTATGAAATTCTTGAAATAAAGCCATTGGTGGTTGTTTTGTAGTGATAGCATCCCTACATCATCACCAAATACCGTAATTGAAAAACAGATTCAAGTTTATTTCAAACACAAAGTCTCTGTAGTTGGTGGATTTATTTCTCGGATAGTCGCACGCACAGCCCGTACAAGCGCCTTCAACTACGCAATAGTTAGTGCAACTTTGGTCAATACGCATTCGTTACTAATACTATGTGCGTTATCCCTGCTATGTAACGCACCTTACTCTGGCATATGTATCAATTTCTGTCTGATATTAAATCCCAGACCATAGAAAAGTTCTTAAAACAAATGACAATTAAGGACTCTGACCTAATTTGTGGCTGTTTCCAATAATGCTCAGACCCAAACAGTGGTGTCTAGGCGGCCCCTGACCACTACAACAAAGTAACAGAGTCCAAACCTTTAATGTGTTGTCCGCAAAAATTTTTTTTTTTTTTGAGTTGGTTTTTGGGTACTCTGTAAAAATGCATACCCAAAGACCCCACGTTGGCTGTATTTTTGTGCTCACAAAAATTGTATATTAGTTGCAACTCCTCTGACTACCACTATATGGGATGGACTCTGTAATCCTTGATCAATTCTTTTCTTTCCTAACTAATTGGAATATGCTTCAAACATATTGTTGTTTACTTTTTTCTTCCATGTGCCTTATTTGCCTTCGAGATGTTAGTACCATTCTTGGTCTCTTTTTGAGCCCATATTTGTCCATTTCCTCCGCCCCCCATCTGCTCTGTTTTGGTGATGGCAACCAATTGTTAGGGAGGTACATCATGTCAATCTGCAATGCTAACTTTCAATAAAAAGATATGACCGCTGGACTAAAGTGTCTGTTTTTTGGTGCAAACAATATTTTTGGGAAATTTTCACATGCATCATATGTCTAATTGGAAGCCACATATCTTTGAAAATGATGTGAAAGCTGGAACTCTGGTTTTTAGAAATAATAATATAATTTGTGCATTTTAAGAACGCGCAAACTGCCCATGTAAACAGGTCCAAGTGCTTGTTGGCGCAAGCCATGAAAGGCACTCCGCACAATAAGAAAAACCATAATACCAGAACTTTGTTGCCAAAAGCTCGATTTTAGAAGCAGGAGGAACCGGAGTACCCAGAGCACCCCTGTGGAAGTGCGTATGGATCTATAAAACCAAATTTACATAAAGCCACCGAGAAAGAGGACCTGCCGGGGATCGAACCGAGACCTCATTGGTGAACGGTGAGGGAAACTTATTGGACTTGCAGTGACAATCACATTTTTTCAGTTTCAAGGTCCCCATGTTGTTTACCAAATCTTTTGGTTGAATCATATGGAGTTCCTTTCTTACAGCCACAGATGATACCGGCCCCGTGCAGTGATGAGTAAATTGAGTGGTCATGGCGTCAAGCTAGTCCTTACCATCCCTACCTTGCTGCTCTGGAAGAAATTCTGGCGGACCACGGCTGGCCGTAGAACTTCTGGAGCCTGGGCATTCTGTTCCCAAGCAGCTGTCATCATGTCTGCCTAGTATAGTACCCAAGCTAATGGAGGTGTTGACAGATTCACATGTTACAGTACAGAAGCTGGGGCACAGGCTCTCAAACAGATTGGCTCTGTCATTAGGAATCCAGAGATTCAGGTAGATATAGAAAAACCTCTAGTGTTGGTTGACTTGTGAGTGTTCATTTATCCAGACTGTCCCAAAAAAACTATACAAATCAAAGATTAATTTTTTTGGCCACAAATTTCATCAATCTCAACTGGAGTTTTACAGATTCTTTTTAGAGTGTTCCATCCCAGCTTTCAATGAGATTTTTAGTTGGTGTAATTTGGAGGTCGGTTCAAGATTTATGGCTAATTATCTGAGGACAGTTGACAAACCTGTTGGGCCCGTTTCGGCTATCCCTGAAAACAAATGTTGACATTGAAATGAAAATAATCACCTTCAAGACATTCTTAATTGAAAATTATAAAATAAAAAAAAAGTAGTTTAGGTGCTGCTTCTTTGTGGATTAACATAACTTTGACTTTATAATGTTGCAATTGCTAATAAAATTACATGTAGCATTGGGAAATTCATTCCAAACAGTTCTTGATTGTCTCAAGCTTTACATCCAGGTTTTAGCAGAAGATAGAACCATAAAAAGACCCCTTGTGAAAGTAACTGATACCCTTTGAACACAACCATCCTTTCCTTCTTGCGC
Source organism: Ophioderma brevispina (assembly GCA_023653785.1). Classification (NCBI taxonomy): domain Eukaryota; kingdom Metazoa; phylum Echinodermata; class Ophiuroidea; order Amphilepidida; family Ophiodermatidae; genus Ophioderma; species Ophioderma brevispina. The sequence continues at coordinate 27,954 of JAMKCH010024649.1, read as the reverse complement.
TTGTGTTGACGAACACTGCTTTCTCATCTATCCTTCCTGGCCTCTTGGAGGCAGTGGGGAATAGGGACGGGTAAATTGTGTCCCCTCCACATTAAGAGCGTTGTCCACGCTGTTGTCCCTCAACAGACTTTTAGACTGTTACATTATTTTCAGTCAGTCCAAATTTTCCATGAATTTTCATGTTATGTCCCCCTGAGTGAGTCCCTCATTTCAACCCACAACAGAATAATTTCTGGTGCTTTCCCACTGTAAAAAATATTGAATAGTTCCAGCATGATATACACTTCACTCTGAATCTGTACAATTTTTCTTTTTGTTTGAAAACGTTCTCCCACAATGATACACCCTTTCTACCTTAGTTTCTTGAACTTCAGGTGAAACTGGCCCAAGTGGTATTTATCCTTGTGTTCAACTGACAATTCTCCGCATTAGGGGTTCCATCATATGGATGGAATAAAAGCGAGGATTTTAGCTTAGATCATTGTCTAACAAATAAAGTCAAAATACTGGCAAAAATGCAGTTTATATTTTTTATCATTTTTTAGTTTGAGTGTAATAGTTTTCTATTGGGACCTTCTGTACTATGCCTACAAGGATTATTTGTGTAATATGTTTTAATAATCAGGCGTCATGTACTATTTATTAGAGCTATGACTTGCTACCATGTGTAGTTCAATGCTGCCATACAAGTACTACCATTACTATTCAAGGGATTGTGGATTGGGCCTGTAACAGTGCACTGTTTTGTTTCTGTTTTCGGTTTGGAATTTCAGGAAAGTTCTTTAAGATCGAGAGGTTCTTCGCCATGTCTAACCTCCCCAATAATCAAGCCCTTACATTGTTAAAAGGGAATTTATGGTCATGAATCTCTCGTCTCAATAATAATAATGAATCTCTAAATAAGACGGACCAGTGGTTTTATCATGGTCATGGAGTTTCATTGCAAAAAACTCCAATTTATTCGGACAAATGTGCACAAATGTACAGCAATCATGAACCTCTCCATCTTTATATCTTCCCCTGTGCCAAGATTTAATATCATGCCACTTCTCAATACCAAACAGAAGCCATCGAAAGATATCACATGACTTAGCCGTCTTTGCACAACCTCATCCTTGCAAAACGTTGGTGATTCATACAAAGGATATGACGAAGTCACAGCTGGTGGGCAGACCGATAGATAAATAATAAACATGATTGCTTCCTCGCTTACTGCTTTGCAAATTAAGCATGAAAATGCCATTAAAATCCTATATACTGTTCAAGATGGTTCCTATGGTGCTTCCTGTATTAAATTGCATCCTTGCATTATTCCTTCCAAAAGTAAAACTTTTAAAAAAGAAAGTGTACTTTCGCACAAGCAACAGTTCAAACCCACAACCTTTTTTTTTTTATAATTCCAGCCATTGTTGATATTTTGCTGGATGCCTTATCCATCATTCCAAAGACAAGCAAAGTGTCTGGGGTGCTAACTCACACCAAGTTGTCACTTTATTGATGCTCCCTCGCTTGCTCTCATCATGCCAGTTGTACAGCGTGCTTTCATGACAGGTCTACAGAGACCAAGAACATTTCTGCTCAGAATTTATCGGTAACAATGTACTCTCTGACAGATCAGAAGGTAAGAAATGGGAAATGTGACACACAGTTGAAATATGATGAAGGGTGTAAGGAACAAGCAAATCTATGTGAGCATTTTGTTTTTGTGAATTTTACAAAAGGGTAAATTTGAAAATTGTCCAAATAATTTCTTGAAGGATTTCTTAGAAGTTGGGCTAGTTAGGTTGGAAAAGATTTTTTGTGCCTAAAGAAGGGATTCCTTCTCATTTGTAGGCGAAGGAAATTTGTTGAGTATTTTTGTACAACATAGTTTACACAAGCCCTTCCTTTGAATATTGTCCAAAATTATTCTCAATTTTTTTTTGTGGAGGAAGCTAGGTTAAGATTTACAATTTTTTTACCCAAAAATTCAGTGGATTCATCATTTGTGGGGAACATTGTAAGGTTTTTGTAAATTTGACAAAAGACTTACGGGAATATTATCCAAAATTAATTAAATCATTACAACTGAGCTGATTTCCTTTACACCAATGTTGACGAAACATACGGCATTTCCCTTTTGTGAAGGAACTGCCAAATACCTATAACACCCCAAAAGAAAAATGGTCCAACCAGTGACCCCAGGTCACACCCAGCTGACCTTGCTCTTCTCTTATTCCGTCTTTGGCAGCAACCTGAATGGACGTGTGTTCATCGCGGGCTCTGTCTAACTGAGCCAAATTTGAGACTTTATGTGACCGACGATGGTCTTCTCAATCGACTACTCCTATATAGTACACACCATTAATGGATTTATATCTGGATTATTATTAATTGGAATATCACTTTACTGGTCGGAATAGCTGTTGTTTTTTCGCCGTCGGAGAGTTAGTATATATATATATATCCTTTTTGGCCGCCGTTGCGGTCGTGGTGTGATTGTTGTGCGGGAAACAAAAAGGTAAACAAAGGCAGCCACTGACGCACGTGTTTGCGTGCGTTGGATGCTGATTTGTGAGCATTGTTTCTGTTTGCTGTAGTTTGTTTACTATCAATAAAAAAAGTTCTATTGGGTGTGTGTGTCTATATTTATTCTTATGTTGTTGTATACTTAATATTAAAAATGTGACAAACTGACTTTGGGAAAAATTCTTACCGTGTGTGACTTGTTACCGCGACGGTCTATGTGTCTCGTGTGGCGGGCGGGTCTTACCACGGCACGCCTTTGTTTTTCATCGCTCGTTTTTGTTCCGACGCGCACCCATTTGGCTCGCTTCCCTCGCCGCCCCGAGACCTCTTTCCATGAGTTCACTCCGGGTCTTACTTCCGCTGTCGCTCCGTCTTGGTGTCGCTTTTGCGGTGGGCCTTTATGTTTTCAATGGGTGCCAGCGAACCAAGTTTCCCTGTATATGTTTCGCTAAGGAAAGGGGGGGGGGGTGGGTGTTGCGGGTTCCGCGGCCGGGGGTCTTCCAAGGCGGCCCAGCTGCTTTGGGAGCACCTTAAGATGTTGTAGCTTCGGCTAATTCATGGCGTGTGGTTGTGTTAGTAGGGCGTTTCTCTCTCGGGAGTTTCGCCGTCTAACTCGCTACGGACGCTGGATCGCTGGTCTAGCCCTAGGGGCTTCTCCGTTGCAGGCTAGCGCGGTCCGCTCTGCCAATCCCCCTGGGGGGATTGGCAGAGCAGACCTCGCTAGCCTGCACCGGTAAAGCAACGAGCTAAATAAGGCGAGCCAGCGCCGGCCACGTGCTAGCCAGGCTGGCTAGCACGCGGCCGACGCTGGCTCGCCTGATTTTGCTCGTTGCTTTATCGGTGCAGCCTAGCGTGGTCTGCTCTGACCTTTCCCTGCGGGATCGGGCGGCTGCAGTCCGTCCGTTAGCGGTGTTTTGGCAATGGTGACGCCCGGATTTTCTCGGGCCGATCCATCACCAGTATCGACAACGAGTGTACGTGGTTTGGGGTCAGCGGACTCTGCGACCGCGATTGCCGTGTACGGCCTCGGGGCTGATTCGTTCAGCCCTGGGTGTGTTATCGGCGCCCCCATCCCTTAACGGGGCGCGCGGGTGTCGGTTCCGCTCACTGCCTACCCGAAAGCTAGCTGCTAGCCACGCAGTGTCATATGGCTCGTGATGCATGCTTCACAGGCCTTCGCGAGCTAGGTGGGGCGCGCGGCGCTTAGACAGGTTGGTCACCGCTTACGCGGGGTACCGGGTGCGGTTACTGGTGCGGATAGTACAGCCATGTTACGCTACGGTTTTCAAGAGTTTCGGGCACACCTCGGCATGGTAGCGGCTAGCCAAGAGGGGTTTAAATCTGGATAGTGCGGAAGAATTAACCAGGCACACCCCCACGTGGGTGTTTCAGTTATAGGCCCCCGAGGGGCAGCCTCCGGGGCTGCCTCCGCGGGGGGCTCAGTGCAGGATGCAGCATGCCCTCTCAGAGCGCGCTGCGTGCCCGTGTCGCTATAAGTCTCTTTTGCGGGTTGTATAGCTCGCGGCTCCAGGAATCCTAGGGGCTGTTCTCCCGCCTTCGGGCGCGGCGTTTCCTGCCTTTCCTATAGCGTATCACCTCTCGGATGTGGTGGCTCGCTGCATGGGGGCGGTTTATCCGCCGTCGTTGCCGTTGAATGTTCGGCCTTACCCACTGCGACTGGTCCCCTCTTACGGGGGCTATTGCTCGGGCGTTGTTTGTCCGCCTTCGCTGGTGTTGACGTTCAACTCACGGCGCCGCTACCTGTCTCCTCGGGGATATCGCGCCGCCTTGGCTCTCTGGCATCCCCTCAGGGATGCCGTAGGTCTCGACGGTTCTCTCAGGTCTATCCACGTTGCTCTTTGGCGGGCTCCCCCGGTGTGGGGCGGCATAAGCATAGGTCGGCTTCAACCCTTATCGAGGATGCATGGTGCCTTACTTAGGTGTGAGCCCTCTCCTGCCTTGTGTATTCCCGGGGTTACCGCGTCTATCCCCCGAAGTTGCTCTAGCTTATGCTAGGATCCCCAAACCTCTTTGTTGGGTGGCTTAGGTGCTCCTGCCCTCCCTGTGGTGGGCCTAGCTCGCCTCGGCCTGGGCTTGGGGTGCATCCTGCCGTGCTATATCTTGCAGCTTCATTGAGGCCGACCTGTAGCCTGTGCCAAACTGCCCCCGACTTCCGCGGGGGTGCTTCGATGATCGGGCTCCCTTCGGAGCTTGGGTGCCTGGGCCGTTGTAACCCCCCATGGGAATATCAGCTATGGGTCGCCGGCGCTCATCGCTGGCCTTGCTGGCGGCTGACTGTTGATGCCCCGGTAGCCTACCTCATTCGCGGTTGCAAGAGTGGTGTTGCTTGATAATAGGGCCGTTACGTGCGCACCATACGGGGATTGGGCCTCTGGTCTTGCCAGTGAGGCGCTAGGCAATCTATCTAGGACTTGGCGGTCCTGGTCTTAGGCCTGGATGTTTAGGCTATGTACATGCCTAGTCCGCCGTCTCCCTTGGGGAACTTAGACTTGGGCTATGAGCAGCTTTGCTGCTCCCATCCTTGGGATCAGCTCAGCCTAGCGTCGCTCCCGTGCCGGGCCTAGTGACAGTTGCCGTCTGCCGTTAGTCTCTGTTCCCCATTGGGGTCAAGACCATGTATCCATTGGTTTGTGTTACTGGTCTTTGGGTCTTTAGCCCCCGACTTCTTGGAGGTCGTGGCCTTTAGCCATGGCGGTCCATTTGACCTTCGCTTGGCTTTCATCGTCTAGCCTTTGCCTACTAGACTTCCTTAGACCCGTCATCTCCATTCAGGGATAGCTGGCCCTGGTTCTTCCAACGCAGCTTAGCTGGACCCTGTAGGGCCTAGAAGGGCCGAGCCTGGCCTTGGAATAGGGGATGCTCTGATGCTTGGTGTGGTACCTTGGCCCACTTCGGGGATGTGGACATTCAGGGCTTAAAAGGGCAGGCCTAGGCCTGGGGTAGGAGCTATATGTCCTTCCCCCTTGGTCTTACCCCCCGTACGGGGAACATGAACATCGCGTCATTGGATTTTTTCCATTGGCCATCACGTTCCTCCTCTCGTGAGGGCTGCGAGACCTCGGTTTACATGATGGTGTGCCATCTGGGCCTCAGCATGATATGGCCGGTCTCGGGCTCTGGTCATTCAGTCTTGAAGCTGGTGCTCGGGGTCCCTCTTTGGGGCTTGGCTCCAACCCAGGTGGCTTGACATTGACCCTTCTGGGCTCTGTTTGTCCTGGGCGTGGGGTTTGGCCTGTTGCCTAACCCTTACCTGTGCTCCCAGGCCTTACTTCTCGCCACTTGGGGCTAGCCCTTGAGGTCTGTCGTTCCGGGAATAGCGTTGGGGCTCTCAGGCCTAGCGCGATCTGGGCTTTTAGCCCGGGGTGTGCCTCCGATTAGTCGGGGGGTCGTCTTGGGGGGGTTCCCTACACCCCCGCGGTATCTCTTCAGGATCCCGTGTGCGATCCCTTCACTTGGGGTTTTCTTTGCCACGCCTTCTGTCCCACCTGTGCTGCCTAGCTTGGAATCCACAGCGATGGTATTCCCTTGTTGGTGGGTTCTCCGAATCGCCTTCATGGCAGCTCTCAGTTGTCTTGGCAGTTGCATGGTCTTGTCTTCCCGCTTTGCCTTGCGACTGGACTTTCGTGCTTTTTCCCCTTGATACCCTCGGGGTTTGGGGGGCACGTTCTGGTCGCTCTGGCTCCTGTCTTTTACGACCTGGGAGCTCCTGACATGGTGGTCTGCCCAATTCCGACTGGGGATTTTTATACCCTCTATCCTAGTCGGTCAATGTCTGTGACCTGGCCTGATAGTTGGTTTAGAGACTTATCGCTCTCGCGGGGGAATGTCTCTGGGGCGTAAACACGTGTGTGAGCAATTCTTCCATGTAACATCTCGAGTTGGTTGACGAGTTGGTTAGTCCCTCTTCTCGAGGCTTTGGTGATCCCTTATCGGTATCTCGCCCGTTCGGGTAGCACCTTGGTGGCTCTCTTCACTTTATTCTCAGGAGATATCGTGTCGAAGCCGCTGTGCTATCCACGGGCCTCTTCTTGGTTGCATCCTTCTGCCCGTAGGCGGAGTTCGGCTACGCGGTTATTTGTTGGCCCCCCGATACCGATTTGTCGTTCGGTCCAGAAGTCTGTAGCTAGGATCATTCTGTTTCTTCTAAGACTTTGTAACATGCTCTCTGCTTGAAGTCGCCCTGGTTAGGGGTTCTCTCGGGCCTTCCCGAGGCTAAGCAGGCTTCAGCCCAGGGCGGCTATCGGGGCCGAATAGTGTTTTATGTGGAGCAACCTTGGGTTTTTCCCTTCTGGCAGACTTCTCGGTGGTCGCCCACTGGTCTAACTTTAGGGCTGGGATTGACTCTGGCCCGACCTGGGGGAGTGCTAGTTTATCATTAATCTAGCCTTTGACTGCTGTTCGGTTGTCGGGTATGGCGCCGCGGGCTCCGGTATTGCGAGGTCTGCCTCGTTTTTCCTCGGTTTTCTGTATACCTACGAAGCAGAGGCCTGAATCGTCCCTACTTATGATTGTGACAGATGATGAGGTGGGAGTTTTTCGGCTTATCGTTGAGGCTTGTAGCTGTCCGATAGTACCCGTGGTCTGGATTTTCGGTCGATAGTCAGCTCCACAGTCACGGTTGTTGGTCTCCGCGGTGAATTGGTCGTCCTTTGACTCCTGTAGGCGTCCGATCCGGACCCGAAAGCTAGTTCACTCTTGGGATCTGAGTTTTATCGGAGAGTCTCTTGGCGAAGGACCACAAATTATCCCTTGGTGCGGCGAGTTCCCTATAGTCCTCGCATTACTTTTTACTCTTTCGGGTCCCCCTCCGGTGAATTAGCTGGAGATTCCTTCTGATTGTAGGCTTCTTCTCCGGGTCAGGGTCGGACTTATCTCTCAGCCCTTCATCGGCTGGGGACTTTAGCCTTCCTTCAGTCTCTCAATCTTTATCTCCACCGGCCTCTCCCCGTTGGGTTAGTCTGTGCCTTATGATCGGACCCCTCTCTAGGGGCCCGCTCTCTGTTTTTTTGGGTTAGGCTCTTTGCCCCGCGTTTTTCTTTTAAGAGGGTTCACTGCATTGAGCTTCTCTGGCGATCCCTATCGGATCCTCAGTGTTTGCAAGGCTGTGCGCCTTGTTCTCAGCCTTTGCCGCCTTCTGGCCATTGGTCCAATGCCTACGTCGCTCTCCAGTCTCTTCAGGAGCTCTCCTTCACCTTTCCTTAGGCTTGGTTGTCTTGCGGATTCTCGGGCTCTGGCTCTCCTCCAAAAAACTTGGGTCAGGTCATTTTAAACACATTATAAAGTCTAAGCTCCTAGATTACTCACCCTTGGTGTACTCACTGTGTCTAGGTGAGTTATTGGTTTCCTGGACTTATTATAGGATTAGGATTCCGTGTGTTGTTTGTGCTTGCGTTTCTTTAGTTCAACCTTTGGCTGCATCCTATGGCTGCTTTCCGAAATATCATTTTGTTCTCATCCGATGCTAGTGCTAGTCGGGGGTTGATTGAAAAATATTCATTCAACAGGGGGGGCAGGTTAATGCATAGGTTTCAGTCACATTGGTGTAAAGGAAATCAGCTCAGTGTAATGATTTAGTCAAAAAAACACATTGTTTATAATCATATAACTGAGGCCTGATGTCCTTTCCAATTGACTTCCTTTCCAGGCCCGCCCACAACATTTAATGTTCTGCGTACGTCTGGGATCAGGGCCAAAACGGAATAAGAGAAGAGGACACAGGTCAGCTGGGAATTGTGACCTGGGGTTCAATGGGGACCATTTTTCATTATGGGGGTTGATAGGATTTTGGGCATTTCACTTTCAAAAAGGGAAATGCATATGTTTCAGTTAACATTGGAAAGGAAATCAGGCCTCAGTATATTGATTATTAAACATTAATGTGTTTTTGACTATTTACAAGGATTTTTGTGGAAGAGTTACGTTATGATTTGTAAAAAAGTTGTTTCTACCAAAAAGAGTAGATTCACCCTCTTCATGGTTCACATGTTTTGTTGATCATAACAACTTAAAAGGATTAACCGTTTGAAAATTCCATCAATCTCTTCCCAGGACCTAGCACCCTACTTACCTTCAGTGATGCCTGGCTGACGGTCGTCATACTAGAAACGAGACACCCTGTGCCAATTGCAGCAAGTGTCAGCTCGTGCTCTGGGTGCCATGGTCAAAGGAAATGGGTGCGATAGCTTCGATGATCTGTTGCCATGGCTCATGGAGAAACTCACATCAGAGCAGAATTCTGTGTGACAATCTGGTGCTGCCCAAGGTTAGTCAGCCTTATGTTCTAAATCCTTTCTTAATATTATGGGATTTTCATCAAGTGTCAAGGTACTTTTTAAGTCTCTAGTCAATCTGTTTTTTTCCTGACACTCACCACATAGCCACCTACCACAACTAGCTTATCATCCCTCCCAAAATTGATCTAAAAGAGTGTTTGAGACAATCATTGTACATACTGCAAATAGTAACATTAAAAAATCGGTAAAGCGATATCCGGCAAATAGAGACCTGTGATCAAATTTATGTTGTTAAACCATTTTAAAGTCCTACCTAATGTTAACAAACACTTATACAATAATCCTTTGGTATGGTGACACAATTGTGTTTAAATATTGAGGTCTACGTCATTTGACGTTCAAATATAGATCATTTTTAGGTGAAAATGTTTACCTGGGTTTCTGTGAATGTTTCATATAGAAGTCCCAATATGCAAATGAGGTATTACATTGATTCTGTGATGTGCTGTTTGATGTTTGTCAGTAGCACTTGAATGAATAAAATGGCAATACCTCATTTGCATACTTTGGGCCTTCCTATATGAAATGTCTTAACATATTCTTGACCTATACTATTCGGAATCCCTTGTACCTTACTGAAAATTTGCCCTCACTCCAGCCAGTAAAACTAGGTACATTATGGTAAGGGAAATACGTAAGGGCACAGCTCAACATAGCTCCCATGTATTTTGATGCAAAAACAATCCATGATTATGACATGATTATATATGGTTAATATCCACCATTTCTTAGAGGAAGAAACATTTCTTGATCTCAAAATTTGTCAGGAGACAAATTATGCATAATAAATTACTCCGCTTGTTTATTTAACCCCTGCACTAGCAGCTGCTTTCATTGGTTAAATCATTGGGTTATATTGATTAACTGGCCAATCAAGACATGGTAAGAAAAGCTGTAAGATGCATACAAAATATAGATGTCCTCTCTTGATCGGCTATAATCATGTTTTATAGCATCGAATTATCGAATAGCCATCAAAGCTACCATAGAAACTCTCGGCTTGTAACCTCAGGAAGGGGTTAAAATACCGAAAAGAATTAGAAAATCCAGTATGCTACATATATATAAATTGTGAGATTTGATTACTTTTAATTTAAAAAACCTTATTTGACAATTCCGTCGGAATTTGAGTGAGGTAGTGGCTGGCATGGGCATGCAGAAACTGGATAAACTAATGCCAGACATTGTGAAGACAGCTGAGGCACCATATATACCACTCAATGTCCGTGATGGATACATTATGATGTTTATCTATCTTCCTGGTCATTTGGAGATAGTTTATACGCCGTTACGTTGCATGTTATCCCGGCTATTCTTCAGTGTAATTGTGCTTGTTTGCATAGTGGTCATATTGAATGCAGTGGTTAATATCATGATAATGAGTTTTTAGATTTTGCACCCAGGGGTGCAATTTCGTTGTAACTTGCGTGAATCATTTGATTCTCGCCAGGTATTTTTGTGAGAATCAATTGACTCAGACCTACTTCGGTAAGATTATGAATTTATGATAAGGTTATAACTTATTCCGCATGCTAATATTAGCTGTTGGCGAACTTATCAGTTAATACCATGTCTGTTTACACTTTTAGAAATCTAAATATAATATTTTGTGAGATTTACTTGCCAGCTTACAGTTTAATACTCTTAATGACTCTATATCTCAGGTGACAAGAGTGATTTCCAAGGAGTGATACTTTTTTGGCAGAGGGTAATTCTTCACAATTGATTTAAAGACCATATAATTTGGAGCTGGATTTTTTTTTTAATTAATAGCCTAAAGAACGTGTTTTCGAATGTGACAACTACGATTCGCTTCAATAACACCACTACAGTTAACTACTTGCGAAACGACCACTGAAATATTTAACTACAAGTTTTTTCATTCCTGTATGAGTTCTTTTAAACTCGCATAAATCGTGGATAAATTAACCTATGCCGTCTCTTCAGATCTGAGTACTGCCGTCATGTCCGTCCTCATTCCCTAGACTACATGCATAGACTTCTTAGCAGAAGAGAAGCGACTTTGGAAGACAAAATTCAATATTATAAGGCTTTGGATTCTGATTTCATTTTCTTAATATCTTTGTACTTAATTAGGAATGCCACTGTTGAAACAAAAAATCCAAGAATCGGGGATGCATTTAAATGCACAAAAATCAAAATATTACCAGAATTGGGTGCACCCTTCTAAGCCTGTCCGAATTCCGCAACAGGCGGCGAAAATCTCTCTCTCTTCATGTTCCTGTCAAAAACACAAAATTACAATGTTGATCCCGTTAGCATCTCCCATCAGTATTGAACGTTCTCACCTGCTAAAATTTAACATTTCCACACGAAATTTCCACATTGCTACAGAACCGTCAGACAAGTCCACCTTGTTTACAAATTGCAGACGAACAGGTCAATTTACACATACTCGATATATATAAATTACCTTGGACTTTTGCTACACATTTGTTTTATTTTGTGTATAAAGTAGTGGAAAAATAGACGAAAGTGTGTTTCTAACTACGATTTTTATTATTGCATTGATGTTAGTACCAGCTATTACGTTTCTAATTATTTTGCGTTTGTTAAATGAAAACTTGCATTTTATATGGTCATTAGGGCACATGGTAAACATGGCCTTTGATGTGTTGGTAATTGTATTGGGGTCCGGTCAATTTTTGTAAACGGAGTACATGTTGATCGAGATATGTACGGACTTCTGTCATTGTAAGTAGACTTTCGCCTTATATTTTGTTTGACAATAAAAGCGAACAATATGCATCATTTCCTTTTGAAGAACAAAATACATTGTCTTTGTGATTCTCCTATTTCCATAATCGTAGGCCACGGCCCAAGATTATTGTTTTTTGACTGAGAATAACGCGAATCAACCCTGATTCGCGTGTGAACAATCTGGCAGAATCATTCGTGAATGATTCGCGTATTCGCGGTCTCAATTACAGCCCTGCGACAGCTGCTCGCATGCTCCAAAACTCCCGCATAAATTTTTCATTATTTAAAAAAATCATTATCTTCATAAAAATGCTCTAATCACAAACAATCAAGTTTCAAATCATTAAACAGATTTCAAAGTGTACAATTATGCAGAGAATAAATAGTAGCATGCATGCATATTCAAACATGACGCATTCCTATCCCTGGCCCTGTTTGATGTGATTGGTATTTCCTCTGGAAACCCATGAACTCAATGAAAATACATAATTATAAATGAATAAAGCCTCTTGCCATTTGAAAAATGTCCCGACACGCAGATTTAAAACTTTAATTCTCATGGTCTTAGTTATCAGGGGAACATGCTATTAAAAGTGTTCATTTGCTTTAATGCTGATTATTTCAATCTGATATACTTAGATAAGAAATCAAACAAAAATACTTCTTTCAAAAATTTATTATTTTGATTTTGTATGTATCGGTGTGGAAAACAGGTTGTGCAAGAGATTTATTTGAGAAAAACATGTGTGGTGTTACTTGTTCATTTGTTAGAGTTAACAGCACAATTATCTTTAAAATATAAAATAAGGACAAAACTTGAAGAGTAGTGATGGGAAATCTGCAAAAATGATCTTTTAATTGGCAGACTGACCAGATTTGTTGGTTCAGGGATATTTTTTTAAAATCTCTATGCATGTAATCCACGCCATTGTGGAATGGATTGATTTGGAATGAAAAATTAAGGGAAGTGTGTGAAAAAATGCTATTCAGAGCGTGTTTTTGCAAGAATGAACATGTCCAACCGACATTATTGAACTGTACCCCCCTATATGCCTCATAGACAAGATTTTTTTATGTTGCTCACAACTGTTTGATCCTATGCAAATTGTCTCTTTTATTTTTAGAACAAGTGCGACACAAATTTGACAACTGATATAAGTAGAAGTATGCAAGCGCTATTACCTGAGAAAAATGTATTGCGGGAATCTTGCCATAGAGGCTTACAAAGGTCATGATTTGTATGTTATAGCGCCCTCTATATGCCCATTCTCCATAGAAAGACATAAAACTAGATAACTCATATTTGCTTGCAATGAAATTTCACAAAATTTACAGAGGATGTAGTCATTGGAAAAAAATCTCAATCAGTCATTAAAACTGTGTTGCTATTAATATTTTTGTTTTAATGACCTCCATTTACATAGATTTAAAGAAAATTGAATAAAAGTATTAAAATATGACACAAACCTGTAGCCAAAGTATATTTGGTTGTTCACAGAAAGAATGTATACTTTTATAGCATTTATATATTTGTTTGATTAATTCCTATTAGGCCCTTGCTGATGAGTCTGAATTTGTCCGTGACACCGCCCTCCGTGCAGGTCAGCGTATCGTTAATTTGTACGCAGACACTGCTATCTCAATCTTCCTGCCCGAGTTGGAGAAAGGCTTATTTGACGAGAGCTGGCGTATTCGCTACAGCTCGGTGCAGCTGTTGGGAGACTTGTTGTATCGTATATCTGGTGTGTCAGGAAAGATGACCACAGTTGGACACGAAGATGACAACTTTGGAACAGAACACTCCACAAAGGTTTGTTTAATATTGTTAAGAATAATATCAGAAGTAACCTGATATATAAAATAAGCAAATAAACTATCAAAATGCTACCTCAGTAGATGTTTGTAATAAGCTATTCAGCCTCCGCTGTTGCCACTTCGTGCATATATTTGGAGATATTAGAAATAACAAAAGGTGAAGGTGCATTTCGTGATCGTAGCGCCTTCATTTTTTCTTATGGTTCACTAGATATCCTCAAAAAAAGATTATTTTTCTGTCTGTTTATGGACAGAAAATACAAAATTCCAAATTTCTTCTAGAGCAGATCGAATATGCACATAAGAGTTGGCACACATACTATACTTATGCCTACAGGTCAGATAATATAAAAATCTCAATTTGTTTGAGGCAAAAAAAACTGTAAAAAGCATGTGTGTTTGGTCACTAACATTTAAAGTGACTCATTGCCATGGTTTTATCAATGGGAATTACCTGGCCAAATTGACCTCCACCCCTGCATAAATATCACCTTTTTTGTGAAGAGGTACTGTTTTATTCAAAATACTAAGTTTTTATTTGTAAAGCCTTTTTTCATGCTTATAACATCAAACCTCGCATTCTGCGTTGTGGAGTGATTTTGGATTTCTCTGAAAAAAAAGCCCCATCTGGCTTTCCTCATTCAAGGACTGCCAACAGTCATTTTTTTTACCTTTCAAATATTTCAAGATTCAAACCTTACTGTAAACCTGTGAATCTGTGTAATAAACGCACATAACAGTGAATAAATGCATTCTGTAGGATTGTGAATTTCATTTGGTATCATTTTGTTTGACAAATCCAAAAAATTTCACTCACATAAGTTTGAAACAGTAAGTCCACTTTAAGTTAAAATTGAAGCTGAGCTTTTGAGTGACAATCCTGATGTCAAACAAAATCATGTCGTATTGTAATTTGAAAAATGTACCTAGAACTGGAATATAGTTCATTTGGTTATTATTGAATGTGAGAAAACAACACAAAGTAATTCTTTCCTTTGATGTCATGTCATTTCACAGGCATTAATGAGGATTCTTGGTCCTGAACGTCGTAACCGTGTGCTAGCCGGCCTTTACATGGGTCGGTCAGACACGGCTCTGATGGTCAGACAAGCAGCACTCCATGTCTGGAAGGTGGTTGTGGTTAACACACCAAGGACACTGAAGGAAATCCTGTCCACTCTATTCGGTCTGTTGTTGGGATGTCTGGCAAGTACAAGTTACGACAAGAGAGATCAGGTAATTAATAGTCATTCTTATTCAGTGGGCTTGGTTTCTTATCCATGTTTAAACAAGTAATTTGATTGGCTTAGGTCAAAGCTAAAGCTCCCCATCCATTACTGCATAATAATGGATCGTGCGTGCAGCAATTACGCGTGTAGTCGCATATATGACGCCGCAAACGTGCGCGTTTACACTTCTCGTACTGTCGCGTTGGTACAACAAATGCAATTTACTTTGGTTCCTTGATTGAACATTTGTTTTTCAGAGGGGTGCAATTATTTAATTGAATAAAAAGAATGTCTAAGCATATTTTTGACAAATGAATTATGTCGATAAAAATCAAACATTACACAATACAAATAAGAATAGAAAATAAGGAGGAGATTTTTTGCGCCAGCCTCCACCACTCACAATCTTGGATGCCCATCCCTTATGACACCAGCCTACTAATGGCAAAACAAAATTTCATCTTTTATTCTTTTACTTAAGACACTATCATGATTTGAAAATATTTTAAATTTTCAGAATAGCTTCAATGAAGGAAAGTCGTATAATTCTCAAAGTTATCCTTTTCCAGGTATGAATGAAGAAAAGGAAGAAAACGGCAGTGTTCCCAAGATACGAGTCTCCATTCAAGTTACGTTTTGTGTAAGTTCCAGTTCGGACCGTATACCTAAAATCATCTCCGGTCTTGTCCTTATTAGGTTGCTTCTTTGGGCTTATCAGTTGCCGGGTATGTTCGATACCTGTACGTGTTACTACTGCTAACATCTGATTTTTGATGATTTTTTATCGAGTGGTTGATTTAGCAATCACTGAGTGTCTTGTATAGGCACTATCAGTGATTTGTTCTAAAACAAAATTTAAAAAAATCAAAAATCAGATTTTTGTATGTCCCATCAGGTAATAGGTATCCTAACATACCCTGCAAGTGATAAGACCAAGGCATTATAAAAGGACAAAACTGTCATAACTGTCCATACAAACACTCTACAACAATTAATTGAATGGACTCATATCTTTGATAGATGCCTGTTCAGTTTTTCGAGCATCTTATTTATTTATTATAACAATGGGCTATATAGCCAGGACAAGCCCAATAGTGACATAGCACAAATAAGGATGCCCATAAAAACACACAAAAATAAGAAGGCAGCCCTAAAACCAAAGTGAAATTCATGGCGATGGAAACTCAACAATAAATGGTAACCACGACGAATGGAGAAAACATAAAAAACCGCAGACATACAGCGGCAATATTAGGAGGCTAACAGCAGCTTTGAAGGCTTTTAGGGAGGTGCACTTCACAACATCCTCGGGCAGGGAGTTCCATAATGTGGGAGCAAATGCATAAAAGACCTTTTGGAAGCGAGAGCCTGCTAATGTTGGATCACGAGAGAGGCTCTTGAGATTGCAAGGTGGGTCTAGGTGCGACTGAAGGGATTAATTAAGGAGAAGAGCAAAGGTGGTTAAGAAGAACTGGCGAGAGGCACAGGACCCAATGCATGGCGCTTAATATAAGGGAGGAAGATTGGAAGCAATGAGGAGATCTTCATGTAGAGATCCACGACTGGAGAATGACTCTGCAGTAGATTCCAACCTGTTGGTAAGTGTGATGTTTAAAGGATGCCAAGTGATACTGCCGTACTCAAGGATTGGTTGAACCAAGGCAAGGTACATAAAACGGCGTGTGGTAGGTGAGGCGTTGTTAAAAGCCCTGTGTAGATAGCCTATGGTTCTCCTGGCTTCTTGCAGATATAGTCCCCACACATTCATGATAAAATTATCAGGAATGTTCATCAGAAAAAGTATTTAATATGAAATTCCTACTACTTATCCTTCCTTTTAATTCGATTTCCTGCAATTTCAAATATGTTTGACTCTTTTGGGTGGATCATCACTGATAGTGTCGTTAACGTCACAGGACTAGGTGTTGATAATGGGATGTATCGCAGGAACTTAAAACAGGTATTGGTATTTCTTTCTGGAGAAATATTACAAACATTTTGTTTTCTCATATTTTGGTCTTAAAGATTATACCACCACCGCAAAAAGTGTCACCATGTCCTTAAAGAGCCTATCAGTGATTCACCCCGAAGAGTCCAATTTTTTGAATTTGCAGGAATTAGCTTACAAGTGAAGGATAAGTATGTAGAATCCTCATAAGTTTTTTTGCAACAAAAATTTACAGAAATGAAGAAAACGGCACTGCGCAAAGATGGCATCTCCATTCATTTACGTGGTGGAGTAAGTGTCCCTACAGACAGCAATGACTAAAATATCCATTTTGTTCTTATAGGCTGCTTTTAGTCTTAGCACTTGCGGGTATGTTAGGATAGCTATACTTGTAAGACATGCAAGAAACTTATTTCTGAATGATTTTATCAAATGATGATTTATCACTCACCGATATGCTTTAAGTCCCGAAAGCCGAAAATTAATGAAAAATTGACTTGCATCTGCATAAACCAAGAAAGTAAAGATTTGGATCCCCAATGTTGAACACTTTCAATTTACAATTGTATATTAAAAAACCAACAAAACCTGTCTAAGAAACTGATTAATTTTCTTATAATTTTAAATTTGTATTATGAAAAACAAATCCAGCTGTACCAAAATTTGTCACCAAATTGAGGGCATGTGTCATAAAATATGGTTTTATTGTTTTTTTACAGTAAGAGTGTGTTGATTACACGTGGAGTTATAAAAATTTGATCCATAGGTTGCTGCCAGGACGTTAGGTGATCTTGTACGTAAGCTCGGTGACCTTTACTACCTGATATTCTCCCAATCCTAGAGAAGGCTTACAATCAGATCAGAGTGACCAAAGACAAGGAGTCTGTGTGGGACTGAGTGAGATCATGGGATCAACCAGCAGGACATGTAGATGGCCATTTGGTATGGTAAATCATTATTAGACCAATTGTGATGCTTAGGGACATATACATTAATCATGAACAACTGAACTTATTTCCTGTACATTTACACCAATGTTGACTGAAAACATATGCTTTCCCTTCTGAGCATTGGAATGCCCCAAATACTATTTAGCACCCTAAAAGAGAAATGGTCTCACCAGTGACCCCAGTCACAACCCTTTAGCCATTACTCTTCCCATTTTTTTCCGTTTTGGCCGCCTATACCAAACGGACGCGTGTTACCGCAGCGCTGTCATTAGCAGCCAA
This sequence comes from Ophioderma brevispina, assembly GCA_023653785.1. Taxonomy (NCBI): domain Eukaryota; kingdom Metazoa; phylum Echinodermata; class Ophiuroidea; order Amphilepidida; family Ophiodermatidae; genus Ophioderma; species Ophioderma brevispina. Next base: position 10,190 of record JAMKCH010024649.1, on the reverse strand, counting down.
ATTAACTGAATTTTGATACGGACTAGTGTGTCGTCTCATACGGAATCCTCCTACACTATACCATACACTATCTGGATAGATTACTGGATTATATACTGGATTTAAAACGCTCTATTTGGAGGATAACAGCGACTTTTTATATATGCCCGGCGGAGAGCTTTTTATTGTGTATCCTTTTTTTATTTGCCGCCGATGCGGTCATTTGATCTGTGTAGCGGGAAAGAGGTACAAAGGCGGCCAGTGCCGCACGGTGCGTCCTTTGGATGTCCTTTGCTTTTTGTGAGCCTTTTCTGTTTCTTGTAGTTGCATACTATCAATAAAACAGTTCTATTGGGTGAGTGTGTCCATTATTTTATCTTATGCTTGTTGTATTTTAATAAAATATGTGAAACTGACTTTGGAAAACTCTTTACCGTGTGTGACTTTGTTACCGCGACTTAATCTTTGTCCTCCGCGTTGGCGGGCTGGTTCCTAACCACTGCACGCCTTTGTTTTCACAATGCGCTCGTTTTTCGTTCCGACACGCGCGCCCATTTGGCTCTCTTCACCCCACTTTTTCAGCGTCTTTGCGCTTTCTGCCCCGCGAGCCCTCGTTTTCTCTCCGTGCTTCTTAACGGGTCTTGCTTCCCGCTGTCGCTCCTGTTTTGGTGCTTGTTCGTTTGCGGTGGCCTTTCTGTTTTGGATGGTTCGCCATTGAACAAGTTTCCCCTGGATTTTATGTTTCGCTAAGGGCAAGGGGGGGTGGTGTTCGGGCTCCGGTCAGAGGTGCTTCCAAGGCCGCCCCGCTGCTTTGGGAGCACCTAAAGAGTTGTAGTTTCGGCTACTTCATGGCGTGTTAGTATGGCTTTTCTCCTCGGGGTTTCCGCCTCTACCTCCCTACCGCAGCTGGCTCGCCCGGTCTAGCCCTAGGGGCTTCTCCGGTGCAGGCTCGCGCGGTCTGTTCTGCCTTTTTCCTAGGGGATTTTGGGGGCTGCAGACTTTCCGGTATAGCAGCCTCTGTTGCTCCTAGCGTGCTAGGTCGGCCGCCTCCTTCGGGTGGCTTGACGACTATACCTGCCGGCGCTGCTCGCCGTGATTTAGCTCGTTGGCTTTATATCGGTGCAGGCTGGCGTGTCTGCTCTGCCGTCTCCCTGTGGGATTGTGCGGCTGCAGTCCGTCCGTTAGCGGTGTGTTTGGGCTATGGTGATCCCGGTTTTCCGGCCGATCATCGCTAACCGACACCGGCCCTGTCGCTTCGTGGTTTAGAGTCCTCGGACTTCTGGCGACCGCTGATGGCCGTGGTAACCGTCTCGGGGCTTGAATTTATCGTCCAGGCCTGAGGTGGTTTCCTCGGCCTCCCGCTTCGGGGTCTGCTGGTGTCGATTATGCTCACTGCTCCCGCATGGCTAGCCCCTTCTAGCCACTGTGTCAATCTGGCTCGTGCGGCAATGCCTTCACCAGGCCTTCACGGGGCTAGGTGGGTCAACCGCAGCGCTTCGCCGTGTTGCCCCCGCTCACGCGGGGTTCCGTTGTAGCTGTTACTGGTGCGTATACTCGGCCGCGCTATTCCCGCTACGTTCCGCTTTTACGGTACAACCCGTGGGTGTTTCCTTGTCGCGCCCTCATGGGAGCCTTCGGGCTTGCTCCAGGGGGGCTCGTGCGGCTGGGCATCATGGCCCTTTCAGGCGTGGCCCGGCGCTGCATGAATGGCCTTTTTATTATCCGCCGTCGTCGGCGGTGATTTCCGGGTGGCTGTTTATCCGCCGTCGTTGGCTTGGATTCCGGGCTTAACCACAGCATCTGGTCCCTTCTTACGGGGGCTGCTGCTCGGGTGTTGTTTGTCCCCCTTTTTCCCTGGTGACTTTCAAACTCTCGGCGCCGCGCCCTGTCTCCCTTGCGGGGATTTCGCACCGCCTTGTCTCTCGGGCACCCCTTCAGGGATGCTGTAGTCTCTGGTTCTCTTGGATCTAACTCAAGTCTGCTTTTTGCGGGTGTCCCCCTACGGGCGGCCTAGGAGCTGATGGCTCACCACCTTCACCCCTGGCTGGCATGTCGCCTTCCCTTGGTGTGAAAGCCCCCTCAGCCTTGTTAGTCCCTGGGTTACCGCGTCATCTCTCTCTGCGTTGCTCAGCTTCGCATGCAGGGTCCCCTACGGGGGGTGCTCCGGCCCTGCCTGTGGTGGGCCCTGCCCTGCCTCGGCCTGGGCATGGGGCGCAGCCTGCCGTGCTATAGCTTGCAGCGTCGTCGAGATCCGGACCTTAGCCGTTATGCACTCGGCTCCCGTCTCCCATGGGCTTTCATCTCTGTCCCCGGCTCTTCCGTCGCCGCCCTTCCGCTGGCAGCTGACTGTTTCTTGCTGCCCCGTTAGCCACTCCCCTTCGTGGTGCTAGTCCTGGTCCGTTCCGTGTTCAACCTTTGGGGACTTGAGGCCTCGGGTCTCTTCCAGTTAGGTGCTGGCCATCTAGGGCCTTGGCTGTCCCGGCTCTTAGGCTCTGGCTGTTGGGCTTTCTGCTACCCCTGGCCTGTCCGCTTTCTCCCTCGGGAGCTTGGGACTCTGGCTATGAATGCAGCTGTCTTCGCTGCTCCCCTCCTAGGTGATAGCGGGGCCTAGCGCCGCTTCCGAGTCGGGCCTAGTGACATTTGCCATCTGGCGTTAGTCTAGGTTCCCCTTGGGGTCTAGACCGTGTTTCTAGCCTTGTCTTGAATGCTGGTCCTTTGGGTCTTTAGCCCCTGACTCCCTTGGGAGGTCGTTGCCTATCGCCTTGGCGGTCTTTTGACGTCTCCTTGGCCTAGCATGGGGACTTTCATCGTCTTGCTTTTTCTCGCGACTTAGACCCTTCATCTCCACTCGGGGTAGCTGGCCTTGGTACTTTCCACGCAGCTTGGCTGGCCCCTTGTCGGGCCTGGCCCTAGGGCTGATGCCCTGCTGCTTTGTGTATTACCTCCTTGGCCCCCTTCGGGGTATATGAGGCCTATGCCTATTCTGGTCCTAGCGTGGCCCCTCCCGGTGCTTCACTGTGCCGGCTTCAGGCTGGGGTAGGGCTCTATTGTCCGTCTCCCTTGCCTTACACCCCGTATGGGAACCTGATCTTGGGCGCCTTGGCTTTTCTTCCTTGCCTCTGTCCTCATTTGTTGCGTGTGCGCGAGACCGCGGTCTACATGCCGGCTGGTGCCTCGGGGCCTAGCCTGCTCTTGGGCCGGCTCGGCTTTGGGTATTCATCTTGACGCTGATGCTCGGGTTCCTCTTGGGCTTGGCTCCCACCAGGTGGATGCCCTCCAGCCCCCTCTGGGCTCTGTTCGTCCCGTGCGCTGTTGGTTTGGCCTCTGTTGCCTAACCTTACCGTGCTCCCAGGCCTAACCCTAGCCCTTGAGGTCTTTCGACATCGCCTGGACTCCGCCTACTGTGGGTCGGTGTCTTGACCGTGTCCCTGCTTCCCTTTGTTTCGGGAGTTAGGGGCTGGCTTTGACAGTCGCGCACATTCCTTTGGCTCCCAGCCGACTACCCTGGTCCGCTGTCTCCCTCGTGGGGACCGTGACCCTGGTTTTGGGTCGGCTCGACGATGCCCCCCTTTGGGCTCGTCGTACGGGCTTAGCTCGGGCCTTGTTCCGTCCTAGGTTGGGGCTCGTCTCGTCCTGGCCTAGTGTTGGGGCTCGTCCGGCCTAAGCAGGGTGTCTCTCCCGATTCGGTGGGGTCTGTCTTAGGGGGTTTCCCCCCCCTCCCCTCCACGGTTTTCAGGCTCCCGTTATTCGATCTCTTCACTTGCGGGTTTCTTGCCACGCCATCTGTCTCAACTGTGCTGCATAGTGTGAATCCCGCGACGAGGTATTCCCTAGTTTGGTGGGTTCTCAAAACTCGCCTTCACAGGTGGGCTTTCCTCAGTTTTCTTGGCGTTGGACTTGTCTTGTCTTCCCGCCGTGCCTTGCGCTGGATTTTGTGTTTGCCCTTAGTACCCGCGGGGTCCTGGGGGCACGTTTCGGTTTTGCGCTGGCTGCTCCTGTCTTACGACCTTGGAGCCCTTGCATGGTGGCTCCCCTGACGACGGGGGATTTTTTATCCCCTCGTATCCTATTCGGGTGTTCAAATTGACCTGAACTTTACAGTCCGGTTGGGATCTTCTCGCTCCCGGGTGGGAATGTTTCTCTGTGGGGCGAACCCCGCTGTGAGGCATTCTTCCATGTCTGACCGTCCTCAATTTTGTTGACGAGTGTGGTTACTACTACTACATAACTCCCGTTTCTCGAGGCTTTGGTGAACCTTCATAATAATTCGGTATCTCGCCCGTTCGGTAGCACTTCCTTGCTCTCCGGTGGCTCTCTCACTTTCTCTTCTTTCTTCTCTCGGGAGATATTGTGTCGAGCGCTAGCTGCCCCGCGGACCTCCTCTCGGTGGCATCCTTATGCCCGTATCCGGAGTTCGGCTAACCGCAGCTACTTGTTTGCCTCTCTCTACCGATTCGTCTTTCGCCCCAGAAGTTCCCATGTTTGGATCCATTCTGTCCTACGCTTTGTCACCTGCTCTCTGCTTGCAGTCCCCACGTGTTTAGACTTCTGCTCTTCTGCTCCGGGCTTCCCCTAGCAGGTTAGTTGCGCTCTCGGCTCGGGTCGCTTCTCGAGGCTCGACTCGTGTTCCTTTCCTAGCGGAGCTAACCTCTGGGTTTCTCCCCTTCGGGTAGACCTTCTCTTCCTTTTTTCCGGTGGTTTTTTACCCCTTTGGCTACCTTTCGGCCAGGTTTGACTCTGGCATCGATCTGGGGAGGTGCATTTTTTTCATAATCGAGCCTTTGACTGCCTTCGTGCCCGGTTTCTGTGCCGCGGGCTCCCGGTATCGTCGACGGAGTCCTGCCTCCGTTCTTTTTCCTCGGTGGTTCTGTCTACATCCGTGTCGAGGCCTGAATCGTCCCTCCACCTCTTGACTGTGCCAGTCCTGAGGTGGGACTTTCCGCTTATTTTGAGGCTTTGTTGGCTGTTCCGATCATCCGCTGTCCGGATTTTTCGGTCGACTAGCTCACCTACCACAGCCAGGTTGTTTCGGTTCGTCCTTTCGGTGACGTTGGCTCGGTCCATTAACTCCTGTAAGGCGTCTGTTCATGACCCGAAAGCTAGCTCTCTCTTGGTCTGAGTTCTATCGGCGATTCTCTTGGCGAAGCCCCCAATCATCCTTGGGTGCGGCGTCGCTCTAACCTCGCCTTTATTTAACTCCTTTCGGGTCCCTTTCCCCGCTGGATTAGCTCGAGATTTCCTTCCTCTCCCTTGTAGCTTCTTCCTCCGGTTCAGGGTCGGACAATTTTCTCTCAGCCCTCCCCGGGGCTGGGGGCCTTAGCCCTCAATTCAGTCTCCTCCAACCTTTATCTCCCTCTCTCCCCCGGCCTCTCTCCGCGGTTCTTCTGTGGTGCTCTGATATCGGACCCCTCTCTAGGGGCCGCCTCCTCTCCTCCGTTTTTTTGGGGGTTAGGCGTCTTTGCCCCGCGTCTTTAGCGGGGCCGCCTTGCGCTTTCTCTGTTTCCCTCCCGATCCTCAGTTGTTCTCAAGGCTGTGAGGCCTTGTTTCCCTCCCTGTTTGCCGCGGGGTGCTTCGGCCCTTTGTCCAGGGCCTATGTCGTGCACCCAGTCTCCTTTCGGAGCTCTTCCTCTCGCTTATTCCTTAGGCTTGGGATTTCTCTCTGCGGGATTCGCGGCCCTGGCTCTCCTCCAAAAACTTTGCCAGGTCTTTTAATCACAATATACGTCTGAGGTCCTGTTACTCACTCCGGCTGGTGTACCCACTCTTCGGTGAGTTATTGGCTTCCTGACTTTAGGAATCTAGATCCATGTGTTTTTGGCTTCTGGCGTTTTTTGGGTCTAACCTTTGACTGCATCCCTATGGCTGCCGGCTGAAATAATGTTCCACCTCCGACTGATTGGCTAGTCTGGTGTTGATTGAAAATATTCATTCAACCGGGGGTGTAAATGCATATTTTCAGAGTCACCATTGGTGTAAAGGAATCAGTTCAGTGTATGATTTATTCAAAACACATAAATGTTTTATAAATCATCTAACTGAAGAGCAACTGATTTCCGGTGTGCCAGTGGGGGGGTTAAAGAGTTGACTAAGTCCGGGCGCATAGTCGCAACCATAGGCGCCGGTCAGGGAACAACAAGACAACACGAGGTAACACGAGTACTGGAGTAATGGGGGAAGGGAATACAAAAAATAGGAAAGACGGTCCGGGTTGTCTTTTAGCACACAACCATAAACACATGAGAAAATGTGTGCGCGGAACCAGATGTAACCTGGCCTTAACAGGTGGTGACCTGGGTTCAACTGGTTGACCATTTTCTCTTTAGGGGTGCTAAAATAGGTATTTTGGGGCATTCCATCCACTTTCTAGAAGGGAAATTCAATGGTTTCAAGTCAACATTGGAAAGGAATCGGCTTCAGTTAGATGATTATAAAACTAATGTGTTTTTGAATAATTACCCTGGTCTTTATGCTGGCTAGGGATGTATATCATCGCTGCACATCATAATGATGTTCCATTTGATTATTTTACTTGTTGGAGAAATTTGTATTCTTTTTGTTTTGTAAACTATAAACTTCACTCAAATTTCAAACTTCAAGTGGCGTACTTAGTAAAACTTAACTAATATGACGTATTTGCAAAACCTAAATTGTATGCATCACCAATGACGTATTTTTACGCAGGCCCATCCAGCGCATTTGCATTTTTTGAAGTATTCGCCGTGTCACTAGTGATGTATTTGTGCGACACATGTTTCAATTTACGGTAAATGCTATTTTGTCATTGTCACATGGTGACATCATTTGCACAAACGTTTCACATAAGAGTATTTTACATGACATATTTGCTAGTTACACATTTAAATTCACTATTTTGTCATTTTCACATAGGACCATAACATCTTTTTTGTCGCATATCTAATATGATGGCACTTTGATAGGAAATTAGTTGAATTAAACTTATTTGACATTTCTACTTAGGTTTTAATTGAATATTTATGTTTTAATTAACAGTAACAGAGCCAATTAAGATCGCAAAAATCTGCAAAGCTGTTTTCCCTCTAAATGCGTATTTTGCAAATTTTTTCTATGGATGCCGAACGATTATTACCATGATTTGGTAACACCCCCCATGCAGCCTTACAGAATATGATCGGATTTACGAATATGATAAACAAATAACATCAAGATTGCAACAATTTTTACACCTACTTAAGATTGGTCTTACTACTACATTCCTTGTAACTTTTACACAAATAGTCTATGAGGTAAACAAGTTTCTTTTTAAAATTGTAGTTCAAACAATCTCAGTCATGTCAGTGGAGATTGGACAATGATGTGCAAATCAACAACCTTCATAAGCCTCTATGTCAAGATTCCCTCAATAATTTCTCTGATTTTGTGGCATATCAGTTTGCCATAATTGAGATGCCCTCTGTTTAAAATGTTTGAACAAATTGGCATAGGTTCAACGCTATATGTAACACTACAAATTAACTTATCACGGTGAATAGCGTACATTGGGGGACAGTGTATTACCAACTGTAAGGAAAGCCTTATGTGATCCCTCCCTGAAGTAAGAGAACTGCAGCAACACATTTGACAACTTACATAGTACAATAGGTGGTGCACTTTCCTCTCTGTTATTGTGTGAAGTCAAGGCCAAATGTCGACATATGTTCCAGTACCTTCCTCGAGTCGGTGATGTTAACTTGTTGGACACAGTGTTTTGCTTGTAATTTCGGACTACCTTTATATGCGGGCATGTGTACGTCAGTGCTTTGAATCAACGCTCACTATTTAATGCTGTGACTATTGCTTTACACATTGACGTCACTGACTGGAGGAAGGTGAAAGCAGATACCAAATCCTTGTATGAAAATTTTGTGAAATTGAGAAGAAATAGGGTAAAAAATCGGGGATTTATTGTTGATGTGTGTGTCGGTGTATGCATTGGTACAAAATGCCAATCCTTTGAGGAGGAAAAAAAAAAAAAAAAAAAAATCGAGGGGGGATTTGAACCAATCCCATAATGCTTGCAATGTGGCTTCTATGTACTAACCACAATGTACAGTAATAGTGATAAAAGTTAAAAATCAAAAGCCATTAATTTCCTGATAATGCTAAAAATTCTAGTGCTTTCTGGGCTGAATTGAATGAGTGTAAAAGGCAAGGTTTTTATGTGTTTAGTATAGGATTTTTGTTGGGATCACCTGACCGTATTGAGGTGAAATTTCCCAAATTGGTAAATTGTGGGATTGAATCAGTACGCTTCGGGGAGGGAGGGAGGAGGAGGAGGACAAATTAAGCTGGCAGTCCCAAGCATGAGAGTTAAACCTGTGGATTTCCTTTCCTTTTCAGTCAATTTTGGTAAGAGTCGAGTGTAAACATCTCAAGCGGGTCATTGTAAATTAGACATGAATTATTTTAAGATCAATAAACATCTATGTTTTGTGGTACTTTTCCAGGTCATAGGGCACTAGAAGATATCTTACCCCAGTTATTAGCTCAATTAGATGATCCTGATAGTGGTGATAGTGCCCTAGATGGTCTTAAACAAGTGATGGCTGTCAAGAGCAAGGTTGTGCTGCCTTTCCTGGTACCTAAGGTAAGCCTGTAAGCCCCAGTTATTAGATCATTAGATGATCCTGAGAGTGGTGATAGTGCCCTAGATGGTCTTAAACAAGTGATGGCTGTCAAGAGCAAGGTTGTGCTGCCTTTCCTGGTACCTAAGGTAAGCCTGTAAGCCCCAGTTATTAGCTCAATTAGATGATCCTGAGAGTGGGATTAGGCCTAGCAAGTGATGGCTGTCAAGAGCAAGGTTGTACTGCCTTTCCTGGTACCTAAGGTAAGCCTGCTGCCCAGTTATTAGCTCAATTAGATGATCCTGATAGTGGTGATAGTGCCCTAGATGGTCTTAAGCATGTGATGGCTGTCAAGAGCAAGGTTGTACTGCCTTTCCTGGTACCTAAGGTAGCCTGCTGCCCAGTTATTAGCTCAATTATATGATCCTGAGAGTGGTGATAGTGCCCTAATGGTCTTAAACAAGTGATGGCTGTCAAGAGCAAGGTTGTACTGCCTTTCCTGGTACCTAAGGTAAGCCTGCTGCCCAGTTATTAGCTCAATTAGATGATCCTGAGAGGGGTGATAGTGCCCTAGCTGGTCTTAAACAATGAGGCTGTCAAGAGCAAGGTTGTGCTGCCTTTCCTGGTACCTAAGGTAAGCCTGTAAGCCCCAGTTATTAGCTCAATTAGATGATCCTGAGAGTGGTGATAGTGCCCTAGATGGTCTTAAGCATGTGATGGCTGTCAAGAGTAAGGTTGTGCTGCCTTTCCTGGTACCTAAGGTAAGCCTGTAAGCCCCAGTTATTAGATCAATTAGATGATCCTGAGAGTGGTGATAGTGCCCTAGATGGTCTTAAACAAGTGATTGGCTGTCAAGAGCAAGGTTGTGCTGCCTTTCCTGGTACTAAGGTAAGCCTGCTGCCCAGTTATTAGATCAATTAGATGATCCGGAGAGTGGTGATAGTGCCCTAGATGGTCTTAAGCATGTGATGGCTGTCAAGAGTAAGGTTGTGCTGCCTTTCCTGGTACCTAAGGTAAGCCTGTAAGCCCCAGTTATTAGCTCAATTATATGATCCTGAGAGTGGTGATAGTGCCCTAGATGGTCTTAAACAAGTGATTGGCTGTCAAGAGCAAGGTTGTGCTGCCTTTCCTGGTACCTAAGGTAAGCCTGTAAGCCCCAGTTATTAGATCATTAGATGATCCTGAGAGTGGTGATAGTGCCCTAGATGGTCTTAAACAAGTGATGGCTGTCAAGAGCAAGGTTGTACTGCCTTTCCTGGTACCTAAGGTAAGCCTGTAAGCCCCAGTTATTAGCTCAATTAGATGATCCTGAGAGTGGTGATAGTGCCCTAGATGGTCTTAAACAAGTGATGGCTGTCAAGAGCAAGGTTGTGCTGCCTTTCCTGGTACCTAAGGTAAGCCTGTAAGCCCCAGTTATTAGCTCAATTAGATGATCCTGAGAGTGGTGATAGTGCCCTAGATGGTCTTAAGCATGTGATGGCTGTCAAGAGCAAGGTTGTGCTGCCTTTCCTGGTACCTAAGGTAAGCCTGTAAGCCCCAGTTATTAGATCAATAGATGATCCTGAGAGTGGTGATAGTGCCCTAATGGTCTTAAGCATGTGATGGCTGTCAAGAGCAAGGTTGTGCTGC